>CABFOQ010010677.1:4112-17660 GCA_900660455.1 Gephyroberyx darwinii | reverse complement strand
TCAGCAGCCCCCCGCCATCGCCTGGCTGTGAATTATAAGATTATTGTGTAAGCTATTTAAGAGTCTTTTGAGTTCTCTCTTTATCTCATGGAGAAAGTATTGAGCTGGATTCGACTTCAGCCCACGCTTCTCAGGCTGCATTGTGCCTTTGGAAGCAACAGAAAAAAAGAGCTTTAGGATAAAACCCAACCCATACTCTCTCCATTTCCTCATAGTGCCTAATGTTAGCTAGCATACTTACCGGGTTAAAACCAGATTAGGCTCTCAGCTTAGTGTAAGAGATCCATTAGAGAGAAAGAGAGAGTGTGTGTGTGTGTGTGTGTGTGTGTGTGTGTGAGAGTATTAGATGGAGGTTGAAGTAATTGATTTGGGTGGAGGTGGTATGTGGAGGCAGATGGAAATTGAGATGGAGATACTGGGAGAGAACTAGCGAGAGAATGAGTAAGAGAGATGGATGGAGGGCAATACAGGAAGATACAGTCGGTAGATGTGAAGCAGAGGTAGACATGGAAAGAGAAAGATGGATGGATAGAGAGATCCATTGATTGAAGGAGATAGAGACAGACAGAGAGAGAGGACAGAAAGAAAGACAGAACGATGCAGAGAGATCAATAGGTACCGAAAGAGATACACAAGCAAAGAGAGAGACAGGCAGACCAGCAAATACCGAGAGATACAGAGACGTAGAGATAGATTTTCAATGTTTAAACCCCAACCTGACATTGCAATAGAGCTGCCTGAGTAATACAGTACCAGGATTTCTATGAGAACATTTTAAACGCCTTTGGAGCAGCTGTGCCAATTGCTGCTCATTTTAACATTTCTTGGCCCATGCTGTATTCTTCCCTCCTACACGCCGGCACCTACCCGACCAATCCAATTCATAGATGCCGGCACAGTGCAGTTTATACTGTGACCACAGTTGCAGAGTGTGGTTGTTTTTTTGATTCATTTTTTTGACATTTCTGCTTTATTGGACAGTTAACAGTAGAGCCAGAGAGGGAAGATGGGAGAGAGGGGTGGATGCAACAAAGGTCCCAGGCTGGATTTGAACCAAAGATGTCACGGTTATATGGTATCCTGTGTATTTCTCAATACACAGGACCTTTTCGGTTGAATTCGGCCCGTGGCACCACCAGAGGCGCTCAACAGGAAGTTCTGGCCAACAGCCACAGGCTTACAGGGACGGCTGACCAGGCTGGCCTGAAAGGGGAATCTACGCTGATGCAGCCAACCACTCAGACTGAGTAATCAGTTTGTTCTGATCGGAGCACGCTGTTTTTGAACCATACCGCCATTCATCATGTTGATATTTTTCTTGGCTATGTTGCCCCCCTACAGATGAGCGCAGTAGACACCAGCTGCCATTGTTTTCATTTGAATAATTTTACAAGCAATCAGTCTGCAATTTGTGAGCCTGGAACCTAAACTCTCCTAAAGTCCAGCCTCCAACTTTCCATCTCCGCGGGGGGGTGATGATATGTTGTGTACTCAGAATCCAAGATGGCACTTAGTATTTTTAGCATGTCCCCTTTGTTGCTGGAAAAGGTTTTTAGTGTATGGCAAGACAGGAGACTTCAGGCCTGGAACAGTAGCCACAGTGTCTGAATCATCTCTCTTACTCTTGCTTTGCTCTTCTCTCTGTCGATCTCTCACTCTCTCCTCTCTCTCTTACTCTCTCTCTCTCTCTCTCTCTCTCTCTCTCTCTCTCTCTCTCTGTGATTCTCAGACACCCACATACATGACCTCAAGAGCACACGCACACAGTATGTGTCCTATCCTGTTGCGTATTGAGGAGAGTAGGCTGTGCTGCATGTGACCTGTTGATCAGAGCTGAATTACTCATTTCTTTTTGTCCTCCCATGGGTGCCAGAGGGTGATGCAATTCAATTAAATCTAAGGAGTGGTTTTAGGAGAAGCTGCTCATGGCAAAGCCTATAAACAAGCACCACGATTATATCAGGCTTAAAAAGGTGTCTAGATGTCTTAATAATCAATATTATATCATATTTGTGTTTGATTCAGTGGTCATACGCAGCTTGCTGAGCATTGACTAACATTGGAGAGATTCTGGTCTTCTGCAGCATCTAACTTAAAGCCCTTGTTCCAGTGGGGCACGGTTAGATGTTTGCAATTCAAATGCGTTCTGGTTGCTCAGCATGCACGCCTGCTCTTTTTCAACAGTGCACCGCTTCATACTCATGCAGTTATTGATATTCATACCTGAGAACTGCCCAGTGCAGCCTCAGTTTTCTACCGTTGGCTACCGAGCGGCTCCACTGTTAATGTCTTGTTCACTTTTTTTGTCCACATTTTCCAAGCTGGGGTTTGAATCGATGATGCTCCGGTCACAGGCTCACAAGCTCACCTCTCTTTAAATTACTACTAAGCAGACAAGTTAGCTTTGACTTATTGGATGGTAGGGTCACAGTATATCCACCTGCTCAGCATTGTACCCACCTCAGATTACACTCTCGCTCCACACAAAGCTTTGTATCTACGAGTGCTCTGGGACTTTATAGATCAGAGGTGACTTCTGTGGCATGTGTTTTTCAGAAACTATGCTGGAACCCCAATTTCCCCCTTGTTTGGTTTCGGTTAGTTTCGTGGTTTTTTTTGTTGGTATTTTTTGTTTCTTATTAGGGAAGAAGCCTCTTGTTAGTTTTCTTCTCCGTTTGCCATGTGTTTCATCATTTTAGATGTGTAAATAAATAAACCGTAAAGTCAACACACTAAACACCCCGCCCCACTATCCTAACATAACCTTTCTCTGTATGTCTTGCTTTCTCTCTCTCTCACACACACACACACACACACACTGGATTTCTGGCCATGCTACACATTCCATATCTATTTAGTACCGCCTCATTTCACAGCCCATGAATCCCTCCATGGTTGCGTCGGCACGGGGGGCAAGGGTGTTTCAGTCCATTGAGACCAGCTGAATAGGCCTTTAATGTTGTATTACACACACCGCTCTCGCTCCCTACAGTCTACTGCCACTGTTCTATTTATATATATGTGTGTGTGTGTGTGACTGTATGTCTTTTAACTGTGCCCGACCGATACAGAATTATTTTCATAGCCTTCTCAAATCTCACATAGGACACAAGCTTAAAGCTTAAACGTGCTGCATGTAGCATTTTAACATCAATAAAGCATTACCACATTAAATTTGAGACATTAGTATGATTAGTGTAAATGAATGAGAACATCGGTGAGAGAACTGGCAGCCTACCGGCCTCTACACTGCATTTTACATTGTGTGCCACCGGGTCAGATGTACTGGATTGCTTTTCGGTACAAAAAAGGAAGAGGGCTTGTGACAGGAAGCAACAGGGTTCATGGGAAATGTGGTTTAAGGGAAATGCTACATGTAAGTAAATGTAGTACGGTGGGATAAACAACAATTGATTATTGAAATATCCAATTTTGTTTAGTTTTTGCGTGTGTGTGTGTGTCACACTGGATTCCCCCTAGCCAGTGACTCCCTCTGGCTATCTAGCTAATGTGTTGTCTTTCTCTCTGTGTGTCTCTCTGTCTGTCTGTCTTTATGACTGTCTATTTGTGTGTTTGGCTGTGTGTCCCCAATTTCCTCTTCCTCCTCTCTTTCCCCTTCTTCTCTTTCCCCTTTCTCGCTTTCCCCCGGCCTATCATCTATTTTCCTTCGCTTTTCACACGTGTTGTTTTGTGTGTGTTCTTTGAGTGTGTGTTTCATTTCTGTGTTTTGTGCTTTTGGACGTCTCTTCTAAATGTTTCTTTGCGTGGGTTCGTGGGTCTACCTGGTCGTCTCTCTCATGCGTCCCTGTCGTTTATGTGTGTGTGTGTGTGTGTGTGTCTTTTTTTCCTTGTCTCTGTTCTCGTCGCTGTCCCCATCCTGTCCCCTCCTCCAGCCTTTGTGACTTTGCTGAACGGGGACCAGGCTCAGGATGCCATCCGCTCCCTCCATCACAGCACAGTCCGGGGGCGCCTGATTAACGTCACCCTGCAGCCCACCGACTCCCTGCTCTGCCTCACCAACCTGCCCCACACCTTCACCGCCCAGCAGTTTGAGGAGCTGGTGCGCTCCTACGGCAACATCGAGCGCTCCTTCCTGGTGTACAGCGAGCTGATGGGCCACTCCAAGGGATATGGGTTTGTTGAATACATGAAGAAGGATTCAGCGTCGCGCGCGCGCTCTGAGCTGCTGGGCCGTCCACAGGTATGACCATGTCAACTTCTATCATTATATGGTATTCCGCTTTATTAGAGAGGTGATGATGTGATGAAGGTCATGTTTTTAACCCATTTGTTGGGCTGGACTAGACTTGAATTCACTTGACTTGACTGTGTTTTACTTGATTGTTCTTAACTTGACTGGACTCCACTTGACTAGCACAAAAACTACACTTACACTGAAAGAATAAGAACTAAATAATACACGGAAGAGGCTGGAGAAAATTAAATATCCTCTCTAAGTGACAAAAAAGCCTCAAGTTGAATTCAAGGACTGAAAAGAGGAATCAAATCAGCACTTACAGCACCAAGAAGTTACACATTTTAAGGAAGAGTAAGGTCATGAATACACAAGGAATGTTGTTATGCTGTAAAACCGTCCCGAGGTTTTTCACCCGTCACGGAGGGACAATGGAGGAAACAGAACAATAAATGGTGGAATTCACATAAATTCCATTTTTCAGGGAGCTTATGTTGCAGTGGATGGGTATGAACCAATTTTTAAAAATTGGTTAGAGATTGCTCTAATGTCATTGTGCAGGGGGATCGGTCGTTGATGGTGCAGTGGATGGATGTCAACCAGCTGAGCCAGGAGCAGAACCTCCACTCTAAGTGTCTGTGTGTGGACAGGCTGCCTCTGGACCTCTGTGACTCTGAGGAAATGACCCAGCTCTTCTCTGAAACGTACAAACCAGTCTTCTGCCAGGTACATCGAACTTATACCTGTATGTCCTTAGGTAATATCATGATAGTGACATGATTGTGAGGAGTTTTTGTTTTTTCATCTCTCTACGCCTTGTTGAACACGGTTCTGCTGTGAAACAAGGTTTGAGAACGTTTCTTCTCAGGTTTTTCAGGTCCTCTCAGTCTAGGTGTAGGGTAGCCATGCATTTAGGACAGCAGAAACTATACGAGAAATGTCTTCCATTGGTAGTGTTACACTATTGCACTTATTGCATGCTGACTATTTAGTTAATACAATTCTAAAATATTATTAATGAGGACTTCTATGACTTATCGTCACTAGCGCTTCCGCCGTTGACGTGGCGTGACTCTTTCGAAAAACCAACTCTGAAAGTAACTCTGAATCCCCTAGCGCGCACACACACACACACACACACAGTAGCATCGGTCTAACATTAACAGGTGAGTGCTGCTGATGTGAAAACTTTACAGAGATCAGCTTTCCTATAGGACAACCTCCTGCTGCTCCTAGCAACCGTTTCCACGGTGCAGCCTGGTTGCTGTGACTCCATCCCTACCCTCCAACTCACTCTACTCTACTCTACTCTCTACTTCTGTCCTGATTTTTGTCACTCTATTCACTCTATTCAACCCTGTTCTCTACCCACCCCCACATGCCCATTTAGACATAACTCACTAGGTATGTATCTGTAATCTACTGCGTTTCCACTTTTAGCTCCACCCCTCTGCCCCACGCCCACACAGAAATCAATATACCCACATCATTCCGGTCCTGTGATGCTTTGTAGGCGTTTAGCTCATGTTGCTTCACTGTTGCAGAGCCAGCAGGTTTGACCTATGGTTCAGCGTTTTGTTTGTTTGTGTGTGTGTGTGTGTGTGTGTGTGTGTGTGTATGTGTGTGTATTTGCGCTGCATGTACAGTACATGTAGTATATGTTGTGGTACATAGCTTATGAAACGTACTAAACCCACATATTTGCTCTTACACCAGTAAATAGGACACAGAAACAGCATAGAGGGATACAACAAAACATTATGAGGTGGCATAATTGTAATCAATAATAGTGTTATACTTTATTAATCCCTGTAGGGATTTCCACTTGTCCCTCTCCTCCTGGGAGGTCAGAGGTCAAGGTCAGCTACATAACAGAACCCTTGCAGCTGGTGGGAATTCACTGACTTGCTCAAGGACACTTGAGCGGTACTGCTGCTTGCTGACATGCGGGCCTCCCACTACACCACCCTGCTGCCCAATAGAAAAACTTTGTCCAAGACTTAATTTGTGTGTGGCAAATTCATTTGTCATAGATCATTACTCAACTTCTTACTGTAGTGCACTTCAAACTATCTTACATAAACCTTCTGCCTCCTCCATGTAGACCATCTATTATCACTCTACCTTCACAGTACACTTAACCTGTGCCCTTAGCCCTAAGCGCTGTAATTCTGCTGCCTACAAAAGCCCCTTCCAGGCAGCATGAGTCACCAAGGGAGATGGAGGGAGGAGAGGGTTAAGAATGTCAACTGCATTAGAGGGATGGACGTGTGGATGGAGGAAGAAAAAGAGGGATGGGAAGAGGAAGATGAGGACCTAGAAGGCCAGACCTATTAGAGGGAGGATGGATGAATGGATGGAGTGAGGGAGGAGAGGGCTGAGAATGTCAGGCCTAATAGACGGATGGAGGGAGACGGGAAGGCATGGAGAGATGACGTGAAGTGGGGAAGGCTTAGCATGCCAGCCACAATAAGAAGACTGATGACAAAAATGTAATAATGGCAGTGGAAAACAAGATAAAAACTCATATTTATGCTAAGAAAGCGAAAAAACTTGGCAGGGTGATGACACAGTTGTCAGTGGTGTACTAATATCTATGTGTGACAGGTTAGAGGTGTAAATGGAATGACACAGGGAAGAATATATTGATGGATGGATGGAGGGAGGAGAAAGGTGGGTATAGACAGAGTCAGGCACTAATGAAGAGAATGCCTTCCACAGTCAACAGGCCATAGGGCAATAATGGCAGACTAGTCTGACTCAGCAGAAATGTTCCTGTATCTGGCCCACTACGGTCCTCTATGTCCAATGTCAGTGCCACAGAAAACACTAGAGTGACCCACACACTAGATGACGCCCATCACACCCTTTATATTTGTTTGCAAAAGGAATACAAACACTGAATTTCTTTTCATGGCCCCAGCCAGAACCTTCTCTTTCAGCTGGTGCAGCACTTAAAGTGATAATACACAACAATTCATATAAATACATAAATAATAATACATAAATGTTATGGGATACCAGCTAAACCAGGCCAACTACTCCAACAGTGGACTCCGGCTGGTATGCAAACTATCACTACAAATGCCCTGACAGAGCTTGAAGCAACTCTTGAGAAGGCAATTTAACAGATGTCTCAGGTTAGCAGTATCCTAAAAGATTCTCCACAGTCTAGTCACCTCGGGCTAAAATGAAGGTGGACATTTCTGCCATTTATGAGATACTCAATCAGCCGGACTCCTTGATTATGGATCTCGGTTGCACAAGGATGAGTTTTGACTATCACCATAAAGCAATGGAGTTCATCCCAAGATCACAAGAGTGGCTACTCTGAACTCAGTGATAGTGGTTGAGGTGGGCAGGTCTTTGACATTACTTTGTTTGTTGAGCCCAAGTTATAGATATCCCTTTATTTATGGACAGTTGGTACATTGTTGGCAGTGAAGTTTGAGTAGAGGTTATGGTTAGGTTATGTTGGAGGACATGATTAGGCCATTTGTGTACTTATGTCCTGATTATATAATAGTGTACTATAACACTATTCCAGGGAAACTTGCCCTGTTAGACAGTAAGATGTTCAACCCCTGGACAATTTGATCTGAGAACTGTCTACCGCTATGAAATAATGCTTAATTTGATTATTAGATGGTTCAGTTCTGTTTGGGAGTGTGTACCCTATAAGAGGTTAAGAGGTGAGATGGGTGGGATATGTACTATTTGGGGTAATTATTTGTTATCTACCCTCTCAATAAGGAGGACGGCAGTTTTCTCAAAGTAAATAAGACAGTGAGGGGTGTTGAGGATGGACATATGGTAGTGGCTGGGGATTTTAACCCGATTCAGGATGGTGTCCTAGATAGAACAACATACTTAGAAGTGTACCTAAGGATAGATTTGCATCTACTCATGAAGGACCTTGATTCAGTGGACATTTGGAGGTTGAGGGAATACACAGTTTATTCACATCACCACCAGTCACATTCAAGAGTAGACTGTTTTTTAAGTGCATGATTGAGTCTGTTATGGACCGTGCAACAATGGTGCTTTGTCTAACTGCAAGTGTTAAAAGAAATAGATGGAGACGTAATACTTTGCTTTTTCAAGACCCAGTGTTTGATCATTGTCTGAAGATCTTAAGAGCTTTTTTCCAGACAAACATTAGGTCCACAGAAAAATAGGGACAGCTTGGATGGCATCAAAGGCATTTACAAGGGGTAGAATTATAGCACACACTAAGAAAGAAAGATTCCTTAAAAGGGAGGAAGTCTGTGAGTTGGTATCCCAGTTAAAGGGGAAAGAGAAAGAACTGTCAGAGAACCATAGTGAAGCTTTGTTGAAACAGGTGTGTAAAATATGAGTACAAAAAAGCAGAGTATGCCCTGTTTAGACTCAGTTTAGACTAGAGTGATAGAGTAATCAGGAACGTTACTGACAGCTAAAACAAAAGGAAGCTGGAGGGCATTTAAAGGAGATTAATCATTTTTTTATTCAAAGCTTTAAACCTCAGACACTGATACAGACCTTGAGAAGCTGAATCTACAATGGAACTTCTCAGGCTATCATCAGACCAAGTGGAGGAGCTAGATGCTCCTGTTAAAGAGGAAGAGGTCAGAGAAGCTATTCAGTCTCTGAAAACAGCAAAGTCCCCAGGATTGGATGGCTTCCAGACACTTGGATGTATTGGCACGTATCTTGACAGAGGTTTACACAAGGGGATTTAACAGGGGCAGTTGCTTGATATTTTCAATGAGGCTTTAATATTGTTGATTCTTAAAAAGGGTCCTTTGGATTCAGGAAGCTTTAGGCCAGTGAGTTTGGAAAATGTGGATTGAAAGATACATACTAAGGGTTTCATACTAAGTCTTTGTTTTTGCCGTCCACACTACAACGCAAGGTCGGCGTTTTTAAATGTATCCACTTGGGAGAATATTTTCAGAAAGCTCAGTTTTTGGGGGGTCGAAAATGGAGAGATAAACATGTGTTTTCCAATGTAAACAACTTAGTGTAGATGTGGCCTTAGAAGCATTAGGTTTTGGGCCTGGATTCATAAACTGCGTTATGTTGATTTGTGCAAGACCACCAGTGCTTACAAATGATCACCTTGTTGTCAAGGGGCTCGAAACAAAGGGACCCACTATCACCAATGTTGTTCACTTTATTTCTTTGGCGTTTTGCAGAAGTTGTTCCTTCATGCAGACAATATCCTCTGGCTTGCCTCGGAGCCTGCGTCTTCTGCCCACATTTTGCCAGACACAATGGAAACACACTCAGATATCTGGCTATAAAATGAACTGCCATAACAACGTGCTCTGGTGTCCAGAGTACGCCACCCTGCAGCTGTTTGCGGATTTCAGTTTAAATGGATCTGGGATGAGGTATTTAGGGGCTAAGCATTGGAACAGTTATGGTTGCCACCTTAGATGGACACAGATTGACAGAGAACTCATGGCCCCTTTCAAGCCATTTGAGGCAAGGTATCGAGAATTTCCCCTGTATAAATACGGATAGTCCTATCTGGATTGAGCCCTCAGGGAAACAAATTGTTTCTGTTCTTGGTTTTGTTTCTTGGTTAAATAGGATAGGATAAGTGATCTGATAATATATTTTAGTCATATCAGGAAATAAGTTAACATTTAATTAATTTCAATGAAAGAGCAACTTTTAGACATATTTAGGAAGTAATAATTAAGAGGTAGTATTAAAGCTTTGGGCATTACAATGAGTGAAGAGGAAAATAAGTCTTGTCTAATTGTTTTATAAATGACTTAAGTCAAAACACTCAGTTCTCTATAATATGATCATTTTATGAAATGTTCATGTTAAACTCCAAAAAAGGGAATGTAAGATGTAGACGGAACCTTCCTAGATGCAATGTGGGATTGCCCTTTTTTTTTTTTCTTTTTGGAAAGACTTCACAAAAACCTAGGAGAATGTTTCGAAAAACCTTTGCCAGAATCTCCCGGACTCTGTCTGTTGGGAGGTAGATCTGTGTTAGCACCAGCGATATCCAGGTCAGTATTTGGTTTAGCACTTGCAGGGTTTGTCACTGCACCAAAATTATGCTTCGCCAACGGACGAGTCAGGTTAGACCAGAATACATGGAGTGGGTGAAACTAATGACAGATAATGCATAGTGAATTAATGATTGACAGAATACTTTATTGTAAGGTGAAATTTTACCAGTACTGCCCACTGAGAAAAGATACGTCCAAAAGATGTTTTGAACGTCTTTGTTGCACATTGAAAAGACGTCCCCTGAGGAGCTGGAATGAAAGTTTTTATGACGTCTTCTGAACGTCCAATGTTGACGTCCACAGGATCTCTGTACAAAAATTTGGTTCATGAATGAACTTTATTCGTCACATACATGAAGTGAAATTCTTTTTTCTGCACACCCCTGGCTAGATATAGACACAACACACACATGCATTTTTCAGGTCAGAGGGCAGAGCACAGCCATTGAACAGCGCGCAGTTTTGGGGTTAAATGCCTTGCTCAAGGGCACTTTGCGGTGTTGGTGGGCACCACAGCTGTGACACCAGACATCTTCTCATGTTTACTGGGTGGACACACTGTCTACCACTTTAAAATAAAGTGAAACAAAGTGTGGAGAACGAGAACGTGGGGTGAAGGCTGGAAACATTAGAATAATGGCAGACTGGAAACTAAGGATGGATGGATGGATCAAAAGATGAAGAGGCGGGTGAGTGGATGAAGTGATGAAAGAGAAAGTATAGTATAAGCCTGATAAACCACCCTCCAGAGTTATTGGCACTTTTGTGACAAGGAATAAAATAGGCTGTAAGAGATAAACAACACAAGTAATGAGCCTTATTATGCTCTGAGAAAATGTTGGCATTTACATTGTTCTATTCAGAAGTAGTATAAAAAAGCAGACTTCCACTATGTGATGTGCTTTATTCTGAAAAAGATGGTTGTCACAATCATTGGCACTCATTGTCGCACAGCTAATTAAAGCCTTTCAAAGTACAATCTTTATTCTAATAAGATAGACACTTGTCACAATCATTGGCACTCGTTGCTGAACATCTAAGTTTTATTCTAAGAAAATATAACACAATGAAAGGTGTCGCATGGAATGACAAGATCCCACCAAAGTTTGTTGGTTGGTGAAATTCCACTTCCATTCAGCAGGTATTTTCTCTTATCACCATTCCCTTTCATCGCCAGTCACGTTTTCTCTCACGCGATCATCCTCTGTCCCGCTCATCCAGCTCAGTTCATAAAGATCTCTTATAGTTAGACTGGCCGCTGTGACGGGTCACGTACCGCACTTCATAGACAGCTGTGACAGGCCAGTCCTGACCTCATCACTCTGGTCAGACAACTGACGCTGCATTTACAGTCACGTACACACACACGCACACACGCGCACACACTGACAGGGTTGTTCCACCGAGGCTTAGCCCTGCCAGTGTCACAGTCAGCCTCCTTTGGCTGGGGACCAACCCTCGAGGTCAAGAGCTGTCACACACACTGACAGCCCGCTTTAGGGCCTCTGGTTTCAGCACACACACACACACACACATTCGTAAAGAAATAGGGCCATGTGTTATGTAGTTGGATTTCTGACATTGTCCTAGAGAACCAGTACCTGGAGCACTTGACATACATTCATGTGTTAGGCGTCAGACGATATCGCCACTTTGATAGTTATCTCCTTAGAAATGTCTGATATCTGCTGACAAGATTCAACACCATGGACAGCACTTCTGTCCAAAAGGCCTTGACTCAGAAACCTTCCTCATCTGTTTTATTTGACAGCACATGATCAAACAATAAAAGGCACATTATTCCAATGTTACACCAATGCTGCATGTGTGTAGTGCCTGGGTCTCCGTTGTAAGTCCATAGCATAAACCTAAGAGGTTTTGTCAGATGTTAGAGGCCGTGGGGTAACGCTAGGCCTTAATACTCGCATGTGCAGATACTCAAACACAAACAGTCATGTGCACATGTGCGCACGCTTACACAGCACAACCTGTAGTTTGGCCCCCAGGTTCCTTAAGAACCCCAGTGATCTCAGTCCTTATCTAAAAAACGCAGCAAGCCTCTGCATATAGGATTTTATATCTATGCGAAATTAGTTGTTATGGCAAATTCTAATACGTTCAGTCAGGAACACGCTAACCCATAATGAAGTTAAAACCATTTATTGCACAAATGTATTTGGCAGTAAAGGCTCTCCTCTCTAGGATGCTCCCTGTATTAATGCAGCCACCTTGTTGTGGCCAACATGATTGGAGTTTGTTTGGATTCTTGTCACCACACCCTAATAATCTTATCACCATAATTATCTTAATGTTTTCCCTATTGACTTCTACAGTAAAAAAAAGAAAGAAAAAATCACTACAAGTGCCTCCAATGTATTTTCACTAACCATAACCCTTTCATTTAGTAGTGGGAGTGTGATTTTTTTTCTTTGAAACATCAGGAACTAGACTCCGAAGCCATTCTACACTGTTATTGTTTTCTTTGTGTTGTAGTGTTAACCATAACTATAAGCTAAATATGAAGTCTGAACATATGAAACAAATGCACTAAAGTTTGCCAATGACACTTTTTAACCTGTAATCAAACAAGGGTGTTTTTTTTTTCATTTGAATTTTATACCTTCAATTTCAAGTATTTATTTTTCAGTTTGATAAACTAGATTACCTTTTGTACATTTCACACAAGGCAATCCCAAATAATGTTACTTTTAAAATATCTCTCATCGAAATGCACTAAAACTCAAGGATGGCACAGCCTCTCGAGCGTGACTGCACTTTGATTTTACTCATTTGGCAGAGATGTTTGAATATGGTGTAAAACTTTGGGGTGGCAAGGTGGCCTTGGGGGTAGAGTGACTGTCCTAGAAATCCCTGCAGCAGACCTGTCTTGTCAAATATAGATATAGATATTGGACACACTAGTCTGACATGTCATCTGATTTTCATGCTTCTTTTTTGTATTGTTTGTGTTTTTATGTATGTATGTGTGTGCAACGCCATGCTCATTAACTGCAAACAACTTGAACTTGAAACAATTTAAATGTGAATTTATCTGAAATCTGAATTATATTTGAATCATCATCAGTTACACACACTCACTCAGTTGATGATGGCTTGAATTTGCACACATTCCCATTTGAATCAAATTCAGTATTTTCTCTGCATTACAGCGTCTGTATCAGAGTTGACCCACTTCAGGCTCATTTGTTGTACAGAACTAATGATTGCTACGTTTTTATGTGTTTTATTACGTTTTTCCCTCTTTCTGGCTCATATCGTCCCTCACCCTCTCTCCCTCCCTCACTACCTCACTAATGTTTATCACCTTCACTCTCTCCC
>CABFOQ010010668.1:9744-25699 GCA_900660455.1 Gephyroberyx darwinii | reverse complement strand
ATTCTCCATGACCCTCTCCTCCTTATCCTCCCTTCAACATCAATTACTCCATCCTCCCTTTCCCTGGAGTCCATCTGTAGCAAGGCCCAGTGTCAGTGGTGTACAAAAACACACACACAAAGAAACACACACACGAAAATACAGGCAGACACCTTGGCAGGCGCGGCGCGGCACAGGCCTCTCCCTCGGCTCCTCACAGCACACAACTCCCTCTCTCCCTCTATTCATCCTCTGTCACTCCCTCCCTTCTGCCCTCCTCCTTCTCTCCTCCTTTGCTGCCAACCTTAATTCCTCTCTCCCTCCATTGCTCCCACCATTTAACCATCTTTCCCTCTGTTGCTTTCTCCCTCTGTCACTCCCTTGCTGCGTTGTAATAAAAATGCCCTATCCAGCTGGGCTGATATATGACTGGTGCTGGTTACATCACCTGTTGCCAGGCGGAGCAGTGGGATCAGTGGGGAGTCTGGGGGCGGAGCTTGGAGGCAATGGGTCCCAGGTGATAGAGCCTGGACTGAATGGGGAAAAGCTCTGTTTTTGCAATCTCTGCACAGTCTTTGCAGTTGTAATACACCAACAAGGGAATTTAACGTAATCAAGAAAATGCTAACACCAATGCATATACACACACACACTCACGCACACACACACACACACACACACACACACACAAGCACATGCATGTATGGACAAACAAATGATCCAACATGTTCAGTTCACACATCAACATACCATGGCAAAGCTAATCCATAGTATATAAGACTCCAAATTGCCATGTAATTTGAAAATTGATAGATTTCACATAGTTAATAGAATTTATTGCACATTGCTGTATTTCTTCAGATAAATAAGGTTCCTCTGTAGGTTAAAAATCAGCATTTCTGCATTGCAAAAACATGAGTTTGAACCCCAGAGTAAAGGGTGGTCAGTTAAGGGTTCAGTCTCCCAGGGCTCAGAAACAGGTTGCAGAGAAATGGGCCATGACTATTACTCTCCCAGGGAGATGTGTCCCCATTTGGTATAGAGTATCCCTTCTGGCCCAAGAATGAACTTGTGCACTTGCCCTTTACGGGAACATAAATGGATGCTGGTGGAAATACGGGTTCAGAGAAATGTGTTGGAAACTCAAGCCAGCTACAGGGTACCAATATAAAGATTTAGTCATGTGACAATACATAATAAAAGAGAATATTAAAAGGAATATGAATCCCTGCTCATTCTTCAAGATAGCTGTTGGTGGATTACATGTACTTGAAAGGGGTTTTCTAAAAGTATTTTAAGACTATTTTATTATTATTATTATTATTATTATTATTATTATTATTATTTTATTATTATTTTATTATTATTTTTTAACTTGATATATGTAGTTGTCTGACATTTTATTTTATTTTATTTTATTTTATTTTATTTTATTTTATTTTCCCATCAATGCAGTCCAATGCAGTTAATCACTGTCGATGGTTGCCCTCTCTGCCACCAATCCATTAGGACAAAATCATGGATCAAGTACATCATTTCAATAACGGGCAAAATAAAGTGATTCTGATATGATTGTCTCTTTTTTTTTTCATTGGCTTATGGCAATATGATGATGACTTATCACTAAGATGATTTAGAGAAGGCCTTTGGGAAAGCAGCAAAGACGCTTTTCACCAACCATCCATATGTATGTAAAAAAGGAAAGGAAACTGTTTCAAGCATACAGTTAATAATTGGGACACTTGGTCAGTTTACCCTCAGTTTGTTCTCACTGAAATTTAAAAATCCCATAGTAGTCCCCATTGTAGTTGTAAAAACAACTCAGACAGAGAACGTGGCCATCACCCTGTGTCCTGAGGCTGATGCTGAACCAATTCTCACACTCTTGATTGACATGTTTTAGATGGCTTTATTTTCAGTTTGTCTATTTTATTATTATATAGCCTATGGCAATGAGCTGTGGTAATAATGAATTCATCTGTACACACTACAGGTTACTGTAGGGTACTGTACATTGTGCTGCTAAGGTAGATCCCTACAGTAGAGTCTGTTGTTAGGGCAGCGCTGGAGGTGTGAAATCAGCACCGTTGTCTTCTTGTCACTTTGAATTGTTTGTGTGTTTATAACGCCGAAGCTCGTCCCTGTTGCTGTGTTTTTCAGCTTGTGGCGCTGACAGCCTAATAGGCTTTTGCCTGGTAAACAACGTAAAAAAATCCATCTAACATCAAACTTTTTTATGTTAATACTTAAAAATTGTTATGGTTCAATATGGCAGTTTTATGGATAACTGCTGCCCTGCTTGAAATATTTGAAATTGCATGGGACAAGGCTAACAACCACACTACGTTTGTGTGTATGTGTGTGTGTGTGTGTGTGTGTCAGGCTTCGTGTGGTGCTGTTGTTTCTCTGTGCATGCCAATTTGACAGGAGATTGGACCCGTATATCTGTGGCTGGCCTGGGAGTCTCTTCCTCCCATTCAAACAGCAGGAATAGATCACTGACAGCCAGCCAAGCCCACTAGACAGAGGTCACTGCCTCGGTGAAATGAACAGGGGAGATGGGGTGGTGGGGGGGTTTGCTGTAGCGTGAGAGATATGTGTGTGTGTGGAGGTAGTGTGTTTGTGTGCATGTGTGCCGCTTGTTAGGTAGAAGCTGACACCGAAGCTGCTGTCGTTTCAAGCTCAGCCGAGTCGACCCGGAGCTCCACATGCCCAGCCTCCTGTGCGTTAGCACACACTGTGATTCATTAGACGTACCTGACCTTCAGCTATCCACGCCCCTTATTATTAACTCAGCCACATCTAAAGTTACAGTTTCACAGTCTAATAAAAGTGTATACGTTCAAAACATCCTGCGTCCATACATTATTCTCCTGTCAGACAGGAGACAGAACGGGAGATTGAGAAATGCGCTGCTGCTGGTGGTTCTCTGTCTGTTATAAAAGGTCACTTGTAATTTTCGCTGCCAAATCAGCCTCAACAATTTCTCTGGCAGGCTTTTCCAGAATTGCGCCGGAGTGTGTGTGACCTTTTTAGTGGGCAGATGATAACCGTTTCCACCGAGACAAGAATAGAAAACAAAATGACCTGTTTAGAGACCAGAAAGGGCGGTGTAAGCACTTTGCTGTCTTGGCAAGCTTCTCTCTTTGTCGGGAGAAAGAGAGAGAGAGGGTGAGACAGAGAAAGAGAGAGAGAGAGCCAGAGATTGAGATAGAGAAGAAAAATTACCATGTACTGTGAAGTCCATAGGCATACAGTGTGTTCAGTAGTCCTCCTTGACCTCTCTCTGGCCAGTGCAGGATGGCTTTTCTTCTTGCTTGTGTGTTAGTGTGTGTTCCTGGTCTCCAGCCAGTGTGAACGAGTGTCCTCAAGCCCGCTGAGGAAGACAAGCCTACCCATGGTGGGATGATTGTGACCTTTCACCCGGAGCTGGTCCTGCCATGCTTCTGCCAATCATCCTAAAGCCAAACTGTTAACAGATAACTAAATTCCAGTTGAAAGGGATCATCCCAAACCAACTCAGCCCTGTAAACTAAACCAGAGTTATTTAACCAACAGGCAAGGACTCAAAATGGTTCTAGTGAGATTAGTAATGTTTCAATAAGCTAAGGCAAAACCGCCTTTACCCAGTTTAGGTATTGGATTTAAAATGGTATTTTTCCTTGCCTACCTGCCCAGGGAACAGCTCCTAGTCCAAGCAGCACCTCCTGTTTATTTTCTCTTCATAGTATAAGCACTACCATAGTAAAAGCAGGATAGGGGAAAACAACACAGTAAATAGGGTTAAGATATATCTCGAGGGTTGTTTAAACTCGCCCCGCTCTTTAACACCAGTACAGTTGAAGGAGGAGGGATGGCAAAAAGAGGCAACATCCACCTGTAGTGTGAAACATGCTGCTGTGGAAAATACCTATTTTTTCTCTGTCCCCCAGTGTCAGTTTCCCAGATCCACCCAACTGGGCTGCTTTTACAGCTCTCAGTAGGGCACCAGAGTAGTATCCACAGGATATTGGGACAGGTCAGGACTGGATGGAGATAATCCTGGGTTGGGTACCACAGCTTTTTGGGAGTATTTTCCTTTGATTCACACCATTTTCCTCTCCAACACAGTGCTTTTGAGCCTCATCTCCTACAATGCTTACTTATTAGCAATTAGCCATTAACTAACAGTTGATAAATGTGTCGTTGCACTATGTTGCATTTCACATTTGAGTTAATTCTTTCCCACTTTTCATTTCTACCCATTTCCGTTATTTCCTATTCCAACTGGGAAGCAACCTTTCCTTTCTTGGTTGTGTCGTTTGAGTGTGTTGTTTTGTAACACTTCATTGTATTGACCTGTCACCTCATCTGTGACCCTAGATGGACACCCTGGAGGCTCTGGGAGAGGAGATCAGTGGGATGGCACGCTGCCCGTATGATGCCAAGCATGCCAACGTTGCTCTCTTCGCTGGTAAGATTACACTGATCTCTTTTGTGTACTGTGTATATCAAGTCGATAATCTATATTTGATTAAATCTGTCTTTGATCAAGATACAGATGTTCTCTCATATGCCTGAACATGAGAGAGAGGAAGTCTTTACAAGTTGCTATGACGTGAAATAGATCAGGCATTTGTCAGTCATACTGCTGGATCATTGAATGCTATGAGGCAGAAACTTTAATCCTGACTTTCTTCTGTCTGCAGTTATTAAACGCTGGAACGTGTTCAAACTAGATGGGAAAGTTGAGTCTGTTTGAGCATGGGGATTAGTTGCGGTAGTATTTAATATTGTTCTTAATACCCTGCGGTTTATTCTAATGGCAATACTCCGACAGCATGTCAAGAATAAAAGCCAATCTCTTACATGCACTAGAGCAAATCGCTGAACTCTGGGCCACATTTGCTCTGCGTCAGGAATTCGCCGCTTGTTAGAGCTCTTTGGAAACACATCAAGAGTATATTGTGGTAACACGCAGAAAAATAGAATCTTCCCTCTCTCTCTTTCAATTGTCGCTCTCTCACACACCCTCTTTCTCTCCCGTTCACTTTCCCTCAAAATGCACAAGATTAAAAATAAATCACAAATGGATGGAACCCGAATGAGTCAGCTTTCCATTGGCGGGGTGTGATTCTTCTGATGCAAGCAACCCAGAGGCTGCTAAAGACATTCAGTCCCCATTCATATTTGCTGTGAACCGATTTATGGGGGGGAGTATGTGCTGTCGCTGTGCGTTTCAAGCTGAGGAGGAGAGTAAACGCCTAGGTTGGCCAGTTAATGCGTAGCAGAGCTGTTTGGACAGAGTTGGAAGCACTGAGTAATCAAGAGGGTTCCTCTGACTGCTCTCCTTTCAATTATGTAGTTTGAGTTTCCACTGTGGTTATAGCCAAGGCAGGCTGAGGTCATGCTGGTGGTGTATAGTGTTCGCATCTCGTGTGTGTAGAATGTGTGTATGTGCGCGCGTGCATGTATGGATGTGTGCGTGTGTGTGACTGTGGGTTTTGTGGAGCTCTAGGACTGTATGTGTGAGTGCATGGCTGTGTTGTTAGTTTACGCTTGCACGTAGGACTGTGTTTGTGCAAGTGAGCAATCACAAAGTGCTACATGCTTGAGTGTGTGTACAGTCTGTTTGTTGTCCATCAGACAGTCTGGTCTGTTTGCATGCTTCATCCTTTTTTTTTTTCCAGGTCTGGGCCCTCTGAAAACATGTTTGTGTATCCAGTCACCAGGAACAGGAATCTCTGAGTGGCTTTGTGTGTTCCGCTTTTGATCATCGCACTCGCCTTAACACCAGCTCTTCCTCTCTCCATGTTTCTCCCACCAACTCTCCCCCTCTCCATCTCCATCTCTTCTCCTTATTCCTCCTTCCGCCTCTCTCTCTTCTCTCTCCAGATGGCAAGCTGTACTCGGCTACCGTAACGGACTTCCTAGCGATCGATGCAGTCATCTATCGTAGCCTAGGAGACAGCCCGACTCTGCGCACCGTCAAACATGACTCCAAATGGCTGAAAGGTGAGCGCAGGACACACAAACAAAGCCCCGATGGTCGGAGAGCACGAGGCTGAGTGACGGGATGGAAAACAAACTAGGGTCTGGACGTGCATACTTGAGCGTGTGTTTGTGATTTATGATTTGTGATATGTGTGTGTATCAGTGTGTATGCATGTGTGTGAAGTCTCTGTGTGTGTGTAGAGCAGGAGCACTTATGCTACACGCTCTATTTGATGCAGTCACTAGCCCCAGTGCTGTTGATGTATCCAGGAAATTGCGCTGCCCTGGGGAGTAACAACCACAAGACCAGCCTGTCACAATTCAATAGAGAGATCCGTCATTCCTTGCATGCAAATCGCTCCACTGATATGATGGATGATAGATTGAGGCACTCAAGACTCACAGTCGGTTCTGTTCTGCATAATATGACAGATATTTCAGCTGTTTACTGTGAAATATGGTGTCAGATCTGTTTTGTCATTGCAAAATGTCACTTGTGTCTTGCAGAGCCCTACTTTGTCCAGGCAGTTGATTATGGGGACTTCATCTACTTCTTCTTTCGGGAAATTGCAATGGAGTATAACACAATGGGAAAGGTGAGGCGAGGCCCTTTTCTTCTTCTATTGTTTGAGCTCTAATCAGAGGTGACTTCCTACTTAGCAGGAGATTCAGGAAGCGCCTGAGGAAACAAACAGGAAATGGGTGTATCAACTAACTGGATGATGGCTTTCAGGAGCAGCAAAGCGGCCAACCAGTTTTAAATAACAGATAAACACCGGGCAGGATGCTGGACTGAAAATAGTTTCAAAAAGAAAAATGTGTGGATGTCTGGAAATCCATTCTGAAGTCTAAATATACCGGCTGAATTGCACGTCCACATCCGTCTGCCCGTGCTACTGTTTGCCCAATGGTCTCAGTGTTTCCCCAAAGGACTTCCACTCAAGTTTCTTTGAGAATTGAGGAAAGGTGGGTGTGGAGAAGAGAACAAGGAACAGCCTTCCCTCAGGTTTTACACCAGGGGGACAGTAACAGACATTTTTCTATTAATCTTCTCATTTCAGTTTCAGACCCTGCCTCGAGAAAGTTTAATTGGATACCAGATAGAAGGAAATATGTTATGGAAATGAATCTCTCAATATGTAGTTTCTGAATAAATGAAAGGCAGAAGTGGGGGGGGCACAGGGAGTGAGAGAGAAGATCCGGGGAGGGTGTCGGGGATAAGAACAGAGCCGAGGTAACGAGAAACACAGAAATAATGGATTTGCTGCTAAAAGTGACAGGCACGTGTAATACGGAGCATGACTACACATCCGGCTTCTCAATCTGCTGGTTATTTTGAAAGGAATATCGGTAGAGTTGTCCCCGTGGCGCAGACCTCACAGAGCTGAGATTGATTTAGGTTTTGATGAACGATAACTCTTCATTATAATTGATTAGCCGAGCTTTCCTTGACAAGTAAACAGTCATCAGCGCTCTGCGGCAAATTAATGAAGCCACAGTAGCCATTTTGTATGTATTTTACTTTCAAGCATTCAAGCATTTGACCTACTTATTAGTATTAGACTGAAACATACAAACGGGTAGAGGACTTAAACTGGTGGATAATTTAGATATACAAGTAAATTACCAAGCCTCGATTAAGCGGTGTGTGTGTGTCTACGGGCATATTTTGTGTGTGCATGTGTGTGTGTGTAGTGGCTGTGCCCACTTAATACAAAGATCAGCCAGCGTTCGGTTGTGTTGAGTTTAAACGTCACAGAGTGAACTGTACTATGTAAAGCTGACATAATTACACGTTCAGTTTGACCTGCGCTGTAATCTCGGTGCCCCATAATTTCCCAATGAACAGACCCCCCTGTGTGTGTGTGTGTGTGTGTGTGTGTGTGTGTGTGTGAGATTGACTGCATGTGCATGTGTTCTTGTCTGGCTGCATGTATGCTAAGCTTTCCTGTGTGCATTAATGCTTGTGTGTGCGGTACACCTGTGTGTGTGTGAGGGTGGGTTGTGTTGTGGGTGTGTGCAGGGATCTGGTTTAAGTGTTCGGTCACATTCACAGTGTTTCCTCTAGGTTGCAATTTCAGGTCAGGGTTAGATTTATTGCTGTAAGTACAGTGTGACAACAACTAATTACAACACTGACTACATGATCTTACTGCAGAGTTGTAATTACAGCAGCAGCCCCTATTGAAGCCGTATATTTTGAATTTTCTCTTGCCAGGTGCTGACTCTTCGGCAGCACACCAATTTCCTCTCCTGTGTTTTTAATTTGCGATAACTTGATGAAGGCTCGTATTATCTCTTACGAGTCTTGCCGGTGTCCTCATTTTCATTTTGTGAAAGCAGGCAGTGAAATACAACAGAGAGGAATAATATGTACAACATTGTGTTCCCCTGTGATGCGGGGAAGCAAACCCCACTGTTTCTAATTCATATAACGAAATACCACAGACTAAAGGATGCAGAGGAGAAACGTGTGTGGAATTTATTTCTCTATAGGTAATGAAAAAAAC
Organism: Gephyroberyx darwinii; assembly: GCA_900660455.1. Lineage (NCBI taxonomy): Eukaryota > Metazoa > Chordata > Actinopteri > Trachichthyiformes > Trachichthyidae > Gephyroberyx > Gephyroberyx darwinii. Next base: position 17,237 of record CABFOQ010010668.1, on the reverse strand, counting down.
CAATTTCCTTGTAAATATGTTTCATTTACTTCTCCAACATTACAGTATATAAGGGATACTCTTAGTTGAGAGGTAATATGGTTCCTTTTATGGGTTGCGTTTATTATTTCGCAAAGGAAAAGGAGTTGAGGGCAAAGGATCAAATCAAAACAACTGAAATGTGACCTTTCACCTCCGTGTATGTCTGTCAGGTGGTGTTTCCGCGGGTGGCCAGGGTTTGTAAGAACGACCGCGGCGGCTCGCAGCGCGTCCTGGAGAAACAGTGGACCTCCTTTCTCAAGTCTCGCCTGAACTGCTCCATCCCCGGCGACTCCCACTTCTACTTCAACATCCTGCAGTCTGTGACGGATGTCATTCACATAAACGGGAGGGACGTGGTGATGGCAACCTTCTCCACGCCCTACAACAGGTACGTTGGAGAAACAATGAATGGATGAGTGAGACAGATTAACAAAAAAATAACAAAAATCTCATTTTGTGTAGTAATAACGTTGATTTAATCATTTTCCACCAACACAACAACCCCAGTCGATGATATGCCTTAACAAATATTAACCCAATCACCACCTCGGTTTGAAGTACATGTAAAATGGCCCTACTTCATCAACATTATGACAAGCTGACCTTTTTCCTGCTGGTAATGTTTGACCCAACCGGGCCTCTCGGGGACATGTAATCTCTGAGACTGCTGGAGAAACCCTCACTTCTGCTGTCAAAAATGTTTGCCTGCCCTTTTTGTCACGCAGGTGCATAGTTTAAGTTTTTCTTTTATGATTCATATTCACAACTGCTTTCATATTCATAGGCAGGATGAGTTGTTATCTAAATTGAAAATTACCATGAAGCTATCAAGCCTGCCTGACACATATTGTAATTTTCCATTTTATGGCGGCTTTTTTAGCAGATAAGACAATTGCTTGTGACAATGCAATTGAGCATGGTTAATGGACATTAAAACCCAACGAAGCAGCGCCACCGAAATTTTCTATAAGCACCGGTTTTGATCCAGGCATTAATTTTCAATTTCATAGCCGGGGTGAAATGAGGAGTAACACATTCTGACTGTCAGGCAGCAGTCAGGGTTACTGCCATTTGATTGGTCTGGTGGTCTGGCTGGGTGGCTGCCTGACCGACTGACTAACTCAATAACTTGCTTACTGGCTGGCTAGCTCGCTATCTATCTACCTTGTTAGCTGGCTGGTATAAACAGGCGTATGACTATAACTTTCTATATATATCCAATTTAGAGGGAAATTACTGGAATTTAGTGGCCAGACTGAGAGGTTAACAGTTCTCTGACCTTGTCCTCTATAATACTGTCCTTGTGTATGCTGTCTCCCCCATGTCTACATGATGTGTCTAACCCATGATGCAATAGTCATAAAAACCGGCCAGCTGAGACAGGGGGAGAGAGAGAGAGAGATTCACATTTTAAGAGAGAATGATAGAGAATAAATTGTTCCTAGTTTTAATTTCTCTGAGCAGATGGGTGAGAAATAGAAAAATGACTCAGCGATGTGCTATGCATTGATTCCACACAGACAGAGGGATAACCAGTGGCTCCACTGCTATCACAGCAAGATGGGTGTTTTCCACCAAATGAGTATCAATAATAAGATCATCTGTTGTTCATATTTCCATGGACTTGTGATGAACTTTGATGCCTCAAGGCTTTTGGGGAAACCCATTTTTGTATGGGAGTGGAATGTGTCTCCTTATTGTACTCCGGGCTTGGCATCTAAATACTCCATCTAGGCTGTATCTATGCACACATAGACCCTGTAATAATTTGATGTTGAAATATTTTGACTTTTCTCACTTGTACAGAGCTGAATTTTAAGGGATGGAAAAAATCCAATGTTTTTAACCATATCAAATTTGTCCTGTCAGTTAACGGGAAAATGTGGATAACGAGGGGCTCGATACCTCTTAATTTTCAACAGCAGTGATCTGCCAGAGCCACAACAAAAAGGCAGATTTGACTAGCTCAGTAAATGTAAACACATTATCGCTGAAACAAACATTACAGGGCGATATATGCCGCTTCTGTGAATACATTTCTCTGCCTCTCTCTGATAGTCCAGGGCTGTCAAGGTGTTCTTTTGATGTGTTGAGTTGAAAGGACTGCGTATGTGTTTTTCGCCGTGTCCCGACAGCATACCGGGCTCAGCAGTGTGCGCCTACGACATGGCGGAGGTGGCCAACACGTTCACAGGGCGTTTCAAAGAGCAGAAATCCCCAGACTCCACCTGGACGCCTTTTCCTGAGGAGAAGGTTCCCAAGCCAAGGTAAAACAACAATCAATTAACCAGCACACACACACACACGTACTGTATACACACAATACAGATGGATATGGCCACACACACACGCACGCACACACACATTTATGCACACACTCGCAAGATGTGTTGAAATAACAGGATGTCCCCCGATGAATACATACGATACGTATCAAATATGATGTGTTAAATACGTGTTATTAATAAAGCATGTAAACACATATTGCACGATTTCCAATACATCCATATTGCTTTAGTTGGGGATTACACATTCTGTGTTATTTCACTGCGTTACACACACAACCACACACAGACACACAAGTGTACCCCAAACCAATTACCTCACCTCCACCACACACACACACACACAACAGCATCAAAGAGGCGCTCAGTATCAACAAATGAAGCATGAGATCATTTTACAGATGGCTGGCTAATTCCACAAATGCACTAGCCTGATCAATCTCCCATCTACTGCTCACTAATTAGCGTGCTAAGAGCCGCTCTCCTCTCCTCCAGAAAAAAAAACAGCTTTATTACAAAGATCTGGGCCACGATAATTGTTGGTGTCCTGAGTGTGTGTGTGTGTGTGTGTGTTTGTTCCCATATGGAGGAGGAGGCGGCTCCTCACCAACAGGGAGCCTGTACTGTACTGTGTGAATGGCTGACTGCATGCATTGTGTGAATGGGTGTATTTGTGTGTGTGTGTGTGTGTGTGTTAGTTCACTCACTTCTCCTGATAAGCATGAAATTACGTGTTTATGTTCAACAAGGTCAGGTGTTAACGAGACCGGATATACCCAGCGTTAGTTCTTGGGTTCATTTGGTTGATTTCATTTCCAGTCTCTGTTGCCTTCAGACCTTTTTTTGTGCAGGCAAACAGACGGAGAGTTGTAACAATGCCACCTAGGTCTGCCCCTGTAGCAGACTGCTCCTCCATGTGTTAGACTCTCGTACTGAATCACTTACAGACTCTCGTATTAAAGAGATGTCTGTCTATGTTCTGCTCTCCATGTGTCTGCAGACATAATTCTAGCTACAGCGTAAATGTTACACTGTCTGACATAACATTGTCTGACTCTGCTTTTTTTTTGCCATATCCAAGATTAACTTTGGGGGGAAAAGCAATACGTTTCTTATATTTTATAGGAACATAAGCAGTGTAGTATAAAAAGTGTACCTTTAGTGGTTCAAAATAACTTTTCAAATACATTTTACACAGTTTGGTTGTAAAGATAAGGTTACAGTTTGCGTTAATCCTTCATATTCTCCTGCAGTATTGGATGCTTTCATATTTATAATTAAACATTTTCATATTTCATATTTATAAAGTTTACAGTTTTCATCTAATAAAGTGTGATTTTTTTCTCTCTTTATGTAGAAATGATCTTGCCTACAGATCACTGTTGTTAAAGACTTTTTCATGATAGATTTCGAAAATAAATATCCATGTCTTGTCTTTACATCTATATTCTTTAGAGTTCAGTCATGACATGTTGACAGTCACAGAAATGATCAGTGGCCAGCTGGCTAGTATTTCTTGGACCTGGTGTGGGTTATGCGGTGCAGCACGGTATCAAAGGCCGTGCAGTAAAGTGGTTTTACAAGCTCTCCGAGGTGAGATGTCTGCGAAGGGGATCTGCTATCAAAAGCAGCTTCGCTTTTACAAGCAGCTCACCAACTCCCCGTAAAAGGATCAGATAGATAGAAAGTCTCACTGCCCTGCTCTAATTCCAAAGAAAAAGACTCTGCTCTGACCAAAGGCTCTTGAGAGCTCAGAAATTCATTTCTCCACTCTCATTGATTTTAAGTGAGCAGAACTTTCCGTTTTCTATTGGAAGTCTGACCGTGAAAAAATTGTATTCCACCTACAATCAATGTAACCATTTTTCTTTTGTCCTTTTATGTTACCATTTGCTTTTCTCTCGTCCTTCCTCGCGCCATTTTATACTACCCACGTCTTCACCTTCACCCTCCTCCTCTCCACTCCTCAGGCCTGGCTCCTGTGCTGGCACTCCATCCATGGAGAGATACAAGGTGTCCAATGAGTTCCCTGATGACACACTCAACTTCATCAAGATGCACCCTCTGATGGACGAGGCTGTGCCCTCCATCGCTAACAGGCCCTGGTTCCTCAAGACCATGGTCCGGTAAGTATTGCACATTCACAGAGCCGATCAACCTCAGGGGTTCATGAAACCAACTCAGCCCAGGACAGTAATTAAGTGAAAGCAGTGTTATGCTGAGAGCCAGACTCATTAAAACGTACTAGTACACCACCAGAAACCAGCCTGTGACCTATTTTGGATGTAGTCTGCACTATTATATCACAGGCATGCAGTGATGGTGTAGTGATGTGATGAAGACTGAGGGTTTACTGAGGGTAAACTATTTGAATTTGCAGTGACGTTACGGTTGATGAAAACCTTCGTCTTGCGTGTGACCAGGGGTTTCATACTATTTACACTTTTATAAGCCCTTCCCAAGGAGATGGTTTAAATGAACATCCGTCCTTTTCATAAATTGCTGTTTTAATTCATCTGGGATATTTCTACTAGAGGAATATTGGACAAAGAGTAGAGTTTTTTCTTTTCGGTGGATGGCTTTTTTCCAGCGTTTCTGGAGTTGAGCCCATGCCCCAAAGCCAGTGTGCTGTGGCTGTGGTCGTTTGATCATCAAGGTCTATCCTTTTAGCAACACTACACAATGACAATTCAGTCAATCTCTGGGGGAACAGGGCAGCAGACTGCCATCTCATTGCCCAGGTGAAACTAGCCAACACAGCATCGTAAGGAAGCAAAAATCCAGTTTTGAACTCCAGCTACTTAAGATTTAAGGTTTGAATTGCCTAAGATGGATCATAAACTCACCAGACCCTTGACTGGCCTCAGTAGTAGTAATAGCACAAATGGGTTTTACAAATTACAAATTGCATAGTGTCACATATTACTGCTATTTTGCTGAGGTCTGACCTAAATACTGTGCTGGCTTAGTCAGAATACAAACAGCTTTTATCAAGGTTATTCTTACAGTTATCTCTCTTCGTTAAATTAACCATATGACGGATCTCTGTATAATCAGGAGTCGGACTATTTTATTTTATTTGAAATGACACTGCACAGAGCAGAGCCTTGCATGCAAGTCAGAGGCAGTAGTTAAAAGCTTTATGTAAGATGAAAAAAGCATTGGCATCATGAAGGCATGTTGAGAGACAGAGAGAGAGTGAGGCATTTTACGGTATCTGTGTCACAGTCTCTATATGGAATATTATTCTTGAGTTGAGGAAGTCAACTGGAAACAACATCAGTCATAGGGCTTTATCCATCCCATGGCCTGGAGGGGACAACTCTGAATCCAGCTGGAGCTTTTGTAACAAATTGGAAAAAGCCTATGTTTTCTGTCCTGAGACTGTGGCAGAGACTTCAGCTAGCTGGGCACAATGAGTAAAAGGGAAGGACAGGCGACACTCAAGAATCCCCCTCTTGGGATTTCTATTAGTCTGAATGGGGAAAAGACAGCGGATGTCTTAGTCCTTGAGATTCTATTATTTGGATGAGGCCAAATCCCATCGACACAGTCCTTGGAGCCCCTGTTATGCTTGAATGGGTCAAAACCACATTAGACATCGGATTGCTGTCATTGTTGATTGGATAAAACCATTGAGCATGGAAAGAGATATTCAATGTCATCAGCAAAAAGAGAGGGACTGGGATAAGAGTTATGCCCTTGTTTTTCCGATGGGCTCATGGTGTGACCCGTACACTCAAGTAAAGTTACATTTACATCACATCACAACTAAAATGGATTCTCTTTTCGGGATAGCAAACACTTTACTTTATCTACTTTACCAGTATGGTCGATTTCAAGTCCTTTTACACAGAGAACATTCAAAAAGCCCTTGATGAATATAAAAGTGGATTTCTGGATAAGCTCTCATGTTTAATCTTTAATTGGCATCTCTTTCAATTAAAATAAACTTAATAGAAAGATGTGAATATATGTACCTTTCTGATAACTGGAAGATGTTCCTGGCCCGGGAACCAGCATCTGGGGAAGTTCAGATTTCAGAGACAGGGAATCAGATGGTAAGAGGAAATAGCCTGAAGAGGTATTTCTTGTGTTCTTGTATTACTTCTGAATGGCAGCTGTTCAGTTTGCTCACTTGCTTGACTGATTACTTGATCGTTTATTTGATTCTGCTTGGTACACATTTGATTTCAGGCGCTGAAATCACTCTGATTGAGTGTTTCATTAAGTAACAATCAATTAATGAGAGTTGGCCTTTTTAATCCTTCCTGCAGCAACATCTGATGTACATGATGAGTGTGATTGAGTCAATGATTTTTGTATTGTAGTATTGCAGAGATGGAAATTGTATTCACCTAGGCTAGCACTTTTGGTTAGTGGCTAGTATTTTTCTATCAGTGTAAAATTTCCCTCAAAAGGTAGAAAACATATTGAGGTGGCACTCAAATGGTGATGCAGTCCTAGTGCCGAAGATATTTACATTCAATCCCCGCTGGTGTTCCTCATCACCACCTGTTGCTGTGTTAGATTAATTGATTGACTGATTGGTTGATCTTGGTATTCCTTATCTGTTGTTCCAGGTATCGCCTGACACGCATTGTGGTAGACAACGCGGCCGGCCCCCATAAGAACCACACCGTGGTCTTCCTGGGATCAGAGAAAGGCATCATTCTCAAGTTCCTGGCCAAGATGGACAGCGGCTTCCTCAACGATAGCCTGTTTTTGGAGGAGCTCAATGTCTACAACCCTGACAAGTGTGTAGCTCTGGCAGTGTGTGTGTGTGGATGGATGATTTTGCATGTTTCCAACCATCTTCCCCAGCCAGCCAACCCACCAACCCACTACTCCCATCAGTACCAGTCAGTTCCCCCAACCCCAAGCTATATAGTCAAGCCAGCCAGCCAGATGGCTACTCTATCATTTAAAAGAGTTTTATCAGGTTACACTCTGCCCAACCGCAGCTACTAAATTAAAGACATAGACCCTAGGGCTCTGGATAACGTAGCGCTGTGGCTCCCAACCGCAGCGAAGCCCAGCTCCTCCAAAAACCTTGGCTGATTAAAGGAAACATACACACACACACACACACACACACACACACACACACACACACACATATATGGACACACACACACACCAAAACAGGAAGAAATTTACAATGAAGGAGTAAGATAAAAGAGAAAC
>CABFOQ010010667.1:2109-43378 GCA_900660455.1 Gephyroberyx darwinii | reverse complement strand
GGTTAGAGGTGTCTTGTCATATAAAAACCCCACAAAGTTTGGTGACCAACAGAGTCTGCCCTCCAAAAAGACATCTGTTGAAGTGGAATATGCCCCAGTCAAAAGAAATTTCAGAGGACCTCCAGAAAAGAGTTGTTGAGGCTCATAAGGCTGGAAAAGGCTACAAAAGCATTTACAAAGACTTGAACCTCCATCAGCCTACAGTCAGACAGATTAAGTAACGTTACTGTATGCCCACTCCTTAGGGTTCACAAACTTTTTCTCACAACTGAACGTTTGCTCCACAATTCTCCAGTAATTTATGATTCTCTGCCAGCTGGGCATCTCACTTCAACGTTATAAAGGACAGTACATATTTGTAGCACTGCAAAACATAGCCCAACGTTCATGTCCACGTCAGCTGTATCTGCAGCCAGCATGACATGTGTTTACCCAACTGTCATTATGTTAGCTAAAGTGAAGCTTCCTGGTACTGGCCATGCTCAACGGTTGTTTGATGGGCTTTATTTTACCAATGCCTATATGCGAGATTTGAGTAACTCGCACATGTGACATTAAAGACAACCAGACTCATCTCTGGCAAGTCTACGAGGCTGAGTTTCGTATTTGGCTAGTATTGCTAACTAACACCGGCTAACAAGATTAGTTAACGTTAATCTACTTTCAACATTTCAACGTTTCAGTCAAACGTTTTTTTTCCCTCTGTTTTGCGACGGCAGGCTGGATCTCTTGGCTTTATTGCTGTATAACGACTCTGACCTTGTAAAGTGATGCGAAGATGCTCTGAAGAGTTAAGCGCTATTTGTGTCAATCATCAGCTAGCTAGTTTGCTAGATGACGTAACGTTACATGCTGGATGATGCGCGGATCCACAGGGTTGCCAAATACCTTAAAGTGGAACATGCAATTTAAGCTAACAAGAGAAGCTCAAAGCAAGCGACTCTATTTCATCTATAATTGCAGTTTTTCTCTCTTTTGTTATGTCAGGGACAAATACTATTCCACAGGCAAGATAAACTGTCTATTTCATGTGACAACTTTGTACACTGAAATCCAAGGTTTGAATTTCTGATTGATTGTGACTGATTCAAATGTGGGCCACGTCCCCTAGTTGATGGATGCAAAGTGAGCGATGCCCCCGGAACGTACTACATAAGTAATTATTAACCTATGTTAAAGATAATGTCAAGTGTGCGGAATGTTTGACAGTTTTATATATAAAACTGTCATATATAATTAGTGTATATGGCAACCAAACACCGATAAGCTTAATAGCAAGACTATTTTGGAAAGAAGACCTGAAATTGCAACTCTGTCAATATCCATGAGACTTTGAGATAGGACACAAAGACACTTGTAATATGCGGACATGGCAACAGATTCTGCTGCCAAGGCAACCAGGAAGCCCCATGCATCAGAAGATGATTCAATTCAGTTAGCATGCATTTAAGATTATTACCAAACCTTGTATTCCAGTTTCACCTAGTTCTCGCTACTGTCCAGGCCAAAGGACCAGGTGGATATTGGGTGAAAAAGAGCACATGTCTTCCAAGCTAAGTCTGATCAGGGCCAGATATTAATTGATGTATTGATTTGTGGTTATTTATTGGTTTGGTTCTGCATTAAAATGTGGTATTACACAGGCATGGGCACCAAACGCTACAGTATTAATTGCTACACATGCAGTCGATTCTACAAACAGGACTAGTAGATCAGTTTGTGTTGCATAATTTCCATGTTTATTTAATATATGACAATGTGTTTAGTGTACACAAACATTTGACGCTTAACTCCAACACTCAAATAGAGACACTGAACTACTGCCCATTTAAGATTTCGAAAATGGGTGCAATTTTATAATACACTGTTCACAGCAATCAGGTTTATATACAATGCAAAATAATAGGAAGAGAAAAAAATGAAATGTATTGGTGCAGCTTGATGCTGCGAAAAAATAATAAATTCTGATTAGATGTGGAAGCACAAAAATGTAAATGATGTTCATTAAAGGGGGATAGATTAAAAAAAAAAAAGAAGCCTGTTTTGTGAAGTCTGTTAGACCATGATGGTGAAGGAAGGTGTGGCTAGATAAGAGTGGAAGTGTGTGACAGTAACATGACCTACAGCATCACTGTATACAAGATGTGATGTGTAATTGGGCCTATCTCCTCTGAAACATCATTGGATGGATTAATACAGGTATGTCCCACATCCACCATATGGCTCCCTGATAATAGCCTACCTACAATCAATAAGGAACCAGAAAGTGACACCAGTAGATAGGTCCTCACAATCACTGCAGTAGAATAATTATTTTGAAATATTAATTTACATTCAGTGTGAAACTGGTGTTGCACCAACAAGACCTTGATTGGCTGATTTAGACAAATGTGACACACGTTAAAAGGCCCAATCCGTAATGAGAAGAAAAAGAATTTTAGTATAAAGGTCAGACTCAATTAAATCTAAAACTGTTTTGGAGTAATCTTGGGCCCACATATGGTGCTTTGATTCCGGATTGGGTCTTTAAGGAAATCAGACAGTGTTTGACACAGTGTTGTGTACAGTACAGCAGGGTAATCCCTCTATGATGATGACATAGCTGGCCAATCATACAACTGCAATCGCTGCCAAGAATCTCTGTGATAGACTTTGATCATAACATTGATCACCTGGACTCTTAATTGTGTTTAAGTGCACAACAAAAGCAAGATATTAACACACATTTTGCTCTTTGATAAAATGCCAAATACATGGAGCGCTGTAAAATTGCTTAAAAACTTGGATCACTTCATCAGATGCCCACAGAGTATAATAACAAACACACACACACACACACAATACTTTATAATCCAGGGAGATATGCTTTTCGTAGAGCAAGGTACCGGATTACATCAGCAGCAACAAAAACAACAGATTGAAGTGCTGTAAACAATTGAAACAGTCTTCCATCTAGATTTACTGTGCAGTACAGAGAAAATTGAGTTAATTCGTGCATTTTTTGAGTAATAATGCATACCTTGAGATATTGTTATAGTATGGTTGTTTTGATTTGTGAGATTCAGCAGTGCTTCCATCCTGTAAGTGCACTGTCATTTTTGGTACTGTTGTTGAGCATGCTCTCTAGGTTGGCTGACCTGAGGCACGCTCATGAATCCAATGCCAAAACCAACTCACAACCTTTATCTTTATGGTTATTATATGACCAAATTCAGTTTCAGATTGAAATTGTCATCCCTATAATGCATGAATGTTCTCAATTCTGGCTGATGGTGTTAAGAGGTCAAAAAACTCAAGCTATGACACAAGTATAGTCTTTGCAACTTGCATTTTGATTTGACGCTGCCAACCGAGCTGATTTTTCCCTTGAAAGCATATTCATTTGTTTGACAAATATAGCCATACACTTCTAAGGCTGACATAATAGTGATGAAGTATCAATATGTTTTGAATTCCATACTATATGACAACTCACTGCCACATTAGGAATGTAACATGAACATAAATTAAACCTTTGCATATTTGTCAGAAAACATTAATGGATGATGATGACAAGCAGGACAGCCATTTCGATGATATGATTTTGCAGACACTTGCAGAATAACATTATAGCAGCATGAAGGATGCAGATTCAAAGCAACTGGTGCAGAGACATACTGTACAGTATGGTTGAAAAGAGAGGCACTACACATAATTAATATACATATCATTCAGAAAACCAGTTTCTTATTCTGCCTTACAAACAAAGAACAGTTTACATACTGCTGTTCGTTCTACAAGGTGACACAGACCACCTTGAGCAATATTCTCTACCTAACAATTTATTTACCATGTCAGATGTAATGTACGTGAGTTGGGTTGAAGGTCAGGTATGACTATCCTAATCTTAAAAGGGATAGTATAATTCAAGTAATCTTCAGCACAAAGACACTGGCCAATGTTTATCATAATGTTATTAAATTGTTTAAATAGCATTAACTGCATGGGGACAAGGTTATATTATCAAAACATTTAAGGAACTCATATTAAAAAGTGCAGTGTGCAGAAATTGCACCGTACTACTACTTTAGAAATATAAATGTCTTTGTAAATAAATACATGCAGAAATAAATAATAAAGCTGTTAAATATCTAAATATTTCACATTTTAATACAAATAAAATTCAGGTAGAGATTGAGATTTAATTTGGGAGGATTATTGTGATGATAGTTGATTTCTTTTAATGTGTGACAGTAGATACCCTTAAAGCTCCTACATGTAGCTAAAACAATATGGATTCATCAAAACACCAGAGGAACGTGTATTGTTTTTTGAGTGTCATTCGCTTTCTCTTGCCAGACTGTGTGTGCTAAGATTTCTGAGAACTTTTAGGGATAATAGGAAGATTATACGGTGTCAGAATTCACAAAGAACTGTTCAGCCCCATGGCTGAACCAGAAGGAAAAGAGAAATGTTCTAAAGACATATACTCAACTTTTTTTCTTATCAGCAACTATGTATATTCTAGTTTTACTCTGTATGCAAACCAGTTTAAACATTGTATATAGTTGTAGAGTTAATAGAGAAGAATCTGCACTTTTGTCTATTTACTGACAGCTGAGATGTAGATGTAGTAATGTGATCCTCACTGACATGGCAGCTTTAGGTAACGATTACCGTCACTGTATTTTTTAAGGAATAAATGTGTAAGGCTCAATGTGTCACTGACAACAACTACATTACCATACATATGTAATCTGAAATAAGAAATTGTTGCTACTTCCTCCATTTTCTTCAATCCCCCAGCTATGAATAAATTCCAGTACAGTACAGTGACAACTTTTGAAGAGGTTCCTCAGACTATGAGACTCACAGCGCAGAAAAAGGCCTGACACAAAATGGGGGCTTTGGGTCTGGAGAGCACTAGTGATAAACTGTGACTGTGCAGGGAAAGGATGGTTGGTGGTGATAGTGGGGGTGGGGAGGGGTCTCAGCACAGGGGGAAGGTATAAGGACAGGGATCTATATACAGGTTAGGCTCTGTGTTCAACACTCTCTCACGAGATTTGTTTCACATCCTCATCTGTCCAGCTCTTCTTCTTGAAAGCTTTGACCTGAGAGATAGAGAGAAAATGCATTCATGCAGGATAGATTTCTGTTATTAGTTCCTTGTCACTTTTACCTGAGGATGGTAACATCTTGTAGCATAGATGAGTTGGCATTTTACCTGATAGTTCCAGCAAGGAGAGGGTTAAACGCATACAGCCAATCATGCATCTCTTTGTCGTTGTTGGCCTGAAGCAATATCCCACGATGTTCTGTACACACAGCAAATGTGTTCGGGGTCTATTGAGAATGCAAAAAAATGAAATGAAAAGCTTATTATGGGATACCAGCAGATTTGACCCATAAGAAGATAGGAAGAGAGTATTTTGGGGATCGAATCACAAACCTTCAGCATGGCCTGCTGGTCCTCACTGTACTCTACTTGGGCGGAGGAGAGGTTGAGGATGGCCCGCTCTACAGTGTCTCTCTCTGTGTTGTAGATGTAGACGTATGGCCGGCGCACCACTACAAAGCGCTTCACCCATCCATTGGTGTGCGGCTCCAAAAAATGCAAGTAGCCCTTCTTTGATACAATGGGGCTGTCAAGATAGAGATGGAGCATCAGATTAGATGAAATGGCAACACATTTCATGAGCCAAAAGTGATTACTTTTTTTCAAGTGAACAGACCCGTGGAGCTACTCACCTGACTCGGATCTCCTGGATATCAGGAACAAATTTGCGGGATCTAGGTCTGGGCTCAGGGGCTCCATTGGGGGATTTCTTGGCCTCTCCATCGGGCTGGGAGTCAGGACTGGGGCTGACGGCACGAGAGCGAGGCGTAGGGGGTCTGGGGTACAAAAATAAAAAACTTGACTTCATGTAATCTCACTATTTAATCCATACATTTTATTCAAGAAATATAGGTTTTAGTCATTATTTGTCTTATCCTTGCCGCCTCACATAATGAAGGCTATTATATACAGTATTAGAAAAAGTATGGCAATTATTACATTACACATACAGGTATGTCTCTGAACTGACCTGAGTTCAGCACTGCTGTAGCAACCCTCCACCAGGGAAGGGCATGTTGAGGAGGGTGTGATTGTGTTGAGAGCAGAGGCTGAGGTGGAGTCCCTCAGCATTGTGACAGACATCTGTGAGAGCTGTAACTCACACACACACATTGGCTCAAACTTGGTGGAAAAACTCGAGAAAGCAATTAGCAAATGCAAGTTTAGGCCTGTCAAGCGTTACCTTGCTCTCGCTGGCGCTGACACACACATGGCTGTACTCTCGGTTGAAGGAATGAGTGAGCAGCCGCAAACACTGAGTGTAAAAACGACAGGCAGAGCTTTAGATGTCTCTTCCAAAGTTATAAATTTAGAGAAATAACATCTGTGATGCCTTAACAGACTACACAGTTTAACATCCACTTGATATGTGACATTACAGATCAGATCTTAGTAGTGAGTGCATAAGAGCAACATATTTCAAAGCTGAAATTCAGTATTCAGTAAGTGATGATGGCTGACCTTGGCAGCTAACTCCCTCTGCCTCTCACTGGGGATGTCAGAGCTGGGGCCGAGGTCCTGGCTGACCTCAGAGGGCTGAGGGGAATCACTCAGCTCCTCTGTCACACAGGACAGCAGTGACTCCTGGCCCACCAGCAGGGTAGACTCCAGTTTCTCCCTCAACAGGAGGTAGTGTCTGGTCTTCTCCACCTGAAAGAAGGGGGAAAACACAGCAACCATCTGTCAACCATCTGTCTACAGGTGTTATGCGGCGCTATAAATGATAAGGAACTTATGCCCCTCACATCTTGCAGAAGGCTGAGTTTCTCCAGCTCCCACTGGTGGTCCAGAATGAGGCTGTCACTACGGGGCCTCCACCCAGCCAAGTTCTCCTCCCCACGGACGTAGGCCACTGAGGTGTCCAGCACCCGCCTGCGTCTCCTCTGCATACCTGGGGTGGGATAAGTGGAGGATGAGTGTCCCAGAGAGTAGAGACAGGGAGAGGTGCATATCTAAATGCTGACTTTGTCTTGACAATTACCTGGGCTTCCTGCATCTGCCAGGTGGCATAGGCTGACCTCATACACTCCAGTGATACGGTTTCTAGAAAAAGGACAGGGCCCCATGAAAACAGAAAGGATGCATGTACGATATGGTAATGTTTTCATGGTTTGAAATTTAAAACTCACCCCTCTGCTGCTCTCAGGCTTCCAGTGCCAAAAAGGTTGCGGATAGAGCGGGAGGCAGGGAGCTTGGTGTCTCGGGAGTAAAATACCATACAGAGATCTTTGGTTATGACTGTGGGCTGGGTGCAGTTCTCCATCTGCAATTGATAAAAGAGGAGGGATTTTCAACATCATCCCTCTACAGAGCTTCACACATTGCCTCAGATGCTGCAAGAGCTATTTAAGGCCCAAGAGGCTTAGCTCTGCCTCCCACAAATGCAGGCCTTGTACCTCCAGGTAAGCTGATAGGGTCATGTAGATCTTCTCCCCATATGGGGTGACTCGGTTTAGTAGCAGGGAGTTGTGCATGGAGCTATCCCAGGCTGCCTCAAAACGGTAGAAGGTCCTGAAAAGGTCAATGGAAGAGGAGGCCAAGAAAATAAATTAGCAATCAAACCTCATGCTAAAGCCCCTCAACCTAACCACGACTGTTACATACTACTTAGTGTAAACCCAGCCAACACTTCACATACAGAAAGATGTGCACTATAGTTTCATTATACATACATGAGAACATAATGCCATGATTTGGAAAAAATTCATACAATCAATTTACAGTATGTAGACCCTGTGGTGGATATTCCTGAAGTTGTCAATACAACAAAAGTGATAATGAAATGGTTTGCATGCAACAGACCACCTGAGTTGATGTTCTGCTTTGTACAAAACACTACAGAAAAGCAAGAGCTGAGATGACTATATTAGTACGGAACAAAGGGAGGAGGATGAGAGACTAACAGACAAACTGAGGGACAGGGCTGTGAAATACCTATGGTCAACTCCCAAGGAAATGCTGTGAGAAAGAAGAAATCAGCAAAGTAATAAAAGGTGAGAGTCAGGAAGTATGTTGTGGTTGTGAGCCTTGTGGCTGGGATGGTGTGTTGTCCTTTTAACTGCTTTTTCATAATGCAATCTTTTCAGCAATATGTCCTATGTAAACACTACCATGGTCAGTAAATCTTGAAGTTGAGCAATCCTGTGGAAGATACTAATCCACTTGATGCAATCTCCCATTCTCCTCTGCCATTGAAAAGGTCAAATAGCAACACATGACCATTCCTCAAGCAAAACAATAGTTATCTATTACTCCTCTAGGATTTACCCCATACGTTAACATACAATATTTTCCCATTTCCCCTGAGTGAATAATCACACATTGAAACCAGCTATTCCTCTGGCCTGCAGCCCAGTATGGCCTTAAATCTAAAAAAGATAATCTAAGCAAGAATTGTAAAAGGAAACTAATGTTTCTGTAAGTCATAAAAACAGACTGAATGGACTCTTCATGAGGTTCAGATGTTGGGCCCATTGGCCTTGGACTGAAGTGACCTTGTGGGAAAGTGAACAATGTGTCACCCAGAAGAAAGCAAACAGCCACGTACTGAGTTGACTCCATAGTAAGGAGAGCTCAGCGCTGCTCTGTGACAGTCAAGAGGATACTTCAGCAGAGAGATGGCTTTTCCCTTTCAACAAATTACTTTACATAGCATACATGCACACATATAAGACAAACACACACTCACTCTCTCTCTCTCACACACACACACACTGCTCTGTCAGTGGTAGAAGCCTGTTCTCTCACACTACAAGGAAGCAATTTCCTCTTTGCACTACGTTTACATGTGCTTCTATTTTCTTTTTACTACCCTCCTAAAAATGTACAAGCCAGGTTTTAAGTCATGCTGCTGGCGTAACATGTGAAGAACCGTTGGGTTCTGCCGTTTGGCTTGGTTTCATTAAGGTATAAGTAAAATGAAAATGTTCACAACATCGCAGCAATTTTGGGGAAATGCTACTGGTGAGGTAATAGTTCCATGGATTACATTTTAATGGTTGGACTTGAACATCTTGCCAGAGAAGGTACTGTAAATGATGTGTTCCGTACAAACAGCACTTGAGTAATACTGGATGACTAGTGTTCCTGTTCCCTGCTCCTGTTTTCTGGAGCTGTGACGGGAAGGACTCTGTGTCTTTTGGGAGGAGAGGTCACTGACTGTACCGTATCCAAGGATACAAATCAATGACATAGCAATCACAAGGAAATATCAATGGTTCTTGCATTGGCCAACACTATGAAAATAACAGAGTGAGAGGAAGGAAAGAAGACAACCTGCATTCTGATCAGATGATTCTTTTAATTTAAACTTCAGGATCTTATGAGTGTTTCTGCTACAAACAAGGTGCCTCTCTGCCCCTTTGTTGTTCCAAATGAACTAAATGTGTTGTAATGAATCACTGCTGCCCTCTTGTGGCAAGTAGCACTCATGCTTCATCTCGTACTCAAAACCTACTGGCTTGGGAGTGCTGCTGGTTTTCTGTCCCACCAGGTCGGTAATTGCATTCCCTTTGCATGTCAGGTGTAAAATAATCCCTGATTAGACAGCTAGAATGAAAACCAGCAGGGATCTGGGTGCCGAGGACCAGGATTGAGAACCACTGCTCCAAATCATATAAAATGATCTGCCTTTTACAATGAACCACATATCAATCTGCAAGTAAAAAAGCATCTGTGATTATCAAAGATCAACTAGGAGAGATGAACAGATGGGAAAGGCACAGCATTTATTCATTATGCTAGCAACATTTTCCAAATTCTCTGCTACTGGTCGATATTAGAGGATGGTAAAGAGGAAACAAGAATGACCATAGATTGATTCTACCATTTTTAAATCTGCCTGATGTATAGTTCCTGCAGCAATTGCTGAAGTGGAAACAGAAAGTGTGATACTGGCCCCACGACACCTCCAGCAGAGACACAGCCAAAGGCAGTTCATATGAAGCAAAGCAAGCCATGCAGTCCCTGACAACCATCAACCTCAGTCTCATAACAGCTCAAACACATACATCCAGTAGCAAGAAGTCAAAGGATATGCAGAACCATATCCCTCACTTCTCATGAAGGGGAGAAACAAAAAGGCTTAGATGAGTAACAGACAGAAATGGCACAATGGGAGAAAAGGAACTGACTGTAGATGACTAGAGGTTAACTGGAAATGACAGGGTATAGAAAACTTTAAATGATAAGAGTTCTTATCTAACTCAAGAGCATGAGAGGAGAGGGAAAATAATATACCTAGGCATGTCCGAATCAAGAAACTGTCTGCAAAAACAAAAAACAACATTCTGTTAGTGGACTGGAGGGAGAAACATGTTAGCATCCATATATACCTTGATGTTAGCCTCTGCAAGACTGAGCAGAGACCACACTGGACCACACCCTGACCTGGTGCTGACCCCCGTCCTCTGGCCTGGAGGCCATAACAGGACAGGCATGTAAGGGTTGTGAGCCCTAATAATGCAGCACCATGGTCAGAGATGGGCCGGTCCAGCAGGTCCACTGGACAGTGCTGCCTGGAGCCTTTGGTTCCTTTATAATTGTAAACCCAAGTGTAGGGAATGTATGGTTAGGCTTTTAGGAGAGGGGAGGGAAGGGGAACCGGAAAGCAGCATGATTAAGCAATGAGCCAAGACAGAAGGCCAAAAAATTAATCATGTCAATGAGCGAAAATCTGAACACAGCTGGACCTTATAGGAGGCATATAATAAGTTGGGTGACACAATTATTTGGTAATTTGATAGCAACAGGAGAGCAACACTGTTATTCATTAACGCACTGCTTCAATGTAAATATACTGT
This sequence comes from Gephyroberyx darwinii, assembly GCA_900660455.1. Taxonomy (NCBI): domain Eukaryota; kingdom Metazoa; phylum Chordata; class Actinopteri; order Trachichthyiformes; family Trachichthyidae; genus Gephyroberyx; species Gephyroberyx darwinii. Next base: position 32,479 of record CABFOQ010010667.1, on the reverse strand, counting down.
AAAAACATATATTATGCCAATACTCTACAGTTATGGGACCACTGTATAATGGTGATATTGGTGGTAGGTGAGGTTAGGTGTTAAGGGACATGCACAGTGAATCGTGGTTTTGAAATGACACAGTACTGTATATCCCATGAAAGGACACCTAGCTACTTGACGTGATTGCAGTTACCGATATAGGAGTTCTGGGATGGATGGTCCCTCTATTGACCTCTATTGGCTGGCTGCAGAACAACTTGAAACTCCACCCACCTCAGTATAAATCAAAGGGACCAAGGTCCATCTTCTATGTAGAAATATAAAGTCAATTTTTTTTTCTACAAGAAGTTGTAGTCACATTATTTAATTTTCTCTAATGTCTCATCTTATGGTGATTTTAAAACAAATTGTGTCAAGAGAAGATATTTGTGTGAATTTCAGTGAATGTAAGGGGGCTGTGTAGTCCTGTTCTTAGCAATGACAATATGTCCTGTAACATAAATCTGTAAAACCCAAAATACCACTTCCTGGGCTTCAAACAGGCTGATAAGAAGTCAACAGGCAACATCACAGTCACTTTGTCCTTTATTTTCTACAGTCTATGGTTCTGATATATCTAGAGACTGGTGAACTGTGAGGCAGAGCTAAGAGTCAAAGAGTTATACAGTATTCACTGATATCCAATGTAACTTTATAGTGGTTAGTCCTGGACCTCAATAGGGTGATGATGTAATGTCGTATGTCCAATGTATGACATTGTAGTGACCACAAATATTGATACTTAGGTTTGTTAGTAATTCTATAGTACTGACATATCTACCAGCCATTGTATAAGTCAGTGGAGACATGCAATTTTCATTTTATAATGACGTGGTAACATTTCTTGATGTGCATGGTATGAAGGTCTGTATAGGTGAGTGAGATTCAGTAAAACGAGGGTGCTTGATCATAAATTAGTGGCATGGTGTTTGAGATCTATCAGCAGGTCCTGGGGTTAGTGCTCTAATCATTGTTGAGAGAGGTGACATGTAAGAGGTGAGGTGGTTAACAGGGTGAGATGCAACATGAAGGTGTGATGACAATCAAACATTTAAAGCACAGATCAACACCACGGAGGGTCGCACAGCCAGCATGGATAAATAAAATCTTAAATACTGATGTGACTGTGAAAAGTTGTAGTGCCATTACTAATTTACATTGGTTTTGCTCATGGTCACTCTGGATTTCTTGCATGTGTGACCTCCTGCATCTAGACTGATTTAGATTCTAGATTCATGCAAAGTAAATGGAAATTCATATTTTTGGGTGTTAAAACCCCAAGCCAAAATAATAATACAAAATAAATCACTGTGGTTTGTTAAAATATCCAAGTTGTGCCTCTTGTGTCATGCTTTTTTTTCTGACCCATACAGCTGGTTCATTGTGCCATGCATTTGCCTGTGTGCCAAGCTCCAATGCAGGAGCTGTCACTTTAACAACAGCAGCAGTAGTATTACGGAGTGGGATCCTGAGACAAGACTGTTGTTAAAACAGAACCAAAACCATTAAATGGTCTCCATATTCAGCCTAGCTGCCAAGAGCTTAAAATAAACAAGCATATCCATGGGCACTATACATCTCTGGTTTGAATTCCTGGCAACCACATGAAGTTGGACATATCCTAAAGATGCGCTGGCCTGGTGGGGTTCCTCATTTGTAAAGCTCTCACTGTTACAAAGCAATTGGTTTCGTCAAATGTTTACACCAGTACATACCTGTCATCATGCATGGGTCTGACATACCCAGCAGACAAGATGTTGAGAGAGAGAATATTGGGGTCAATGATAGTCTCATCAGCCTCTGGGGTGTTGCGGAGACGTCCTAAGAAAGCACATAGACCTCGGTGAGGAAGGCTCATAGACGGTGCAATGCCATCGCACCTTCTTGGTTCTTGGTTTTCCGGTTATGAAAACCTCAAAACCAAACTTACCTACAACAAGCTCACGGACTTCCTTCCATTCAATGTCACCTCCTGTCTCATGTACAATAGTGACAGTGAGTCTTCTCTGGAGGCCCTGTCAAGTGGAGGAGAGAGAGAGACAGAGAGAGAGAGAGACAGAGAGAGAGATGTGGTTGTGCTCAGAGCATTACAAACATGTGTCCCTCTGGTCGACCAGTTTGCTCATAGTGTGACTGACATACCTGGTGCAGTAGGAATGTGCCGTGGCAAGGCATGCCTCCTCTGTGGTCCACAACTGCAGGGATGTAGCTAAGAAGACACAGACAGACAGACAAAAGTTCAGCCTTCATTGACCATGTGCTGGTGAATTTATGAATGGTGATGTTGAGATTTGTCTGGTCCAACATGTAGCAGGATCATGATATCTGTTTTGCAAACATTTAATTTCATGGAAAGCTCAGATAATGGATTCCAAATATCTGTGAAGTAAGTGTAACTGAACTGTAGCACTGGATGCAGAGATCACTTGGCTAGGGGGGCATACAGTAGGATACTCACTCTCCATTGGCCTCTAGCTCACAGATCTCGAAGAATACCATGAGATCATACTTGCAGTGGCAGGGCCCTGCCGTGGGGCGGGTCAAGGCTGTCAGCTTGGTGGCAGGTACTGTGTTGGAAAGGAGACAGACATGGTAGACGGGAAGAAAGAGTGAGGGTAAGTCGACAGCAGACTGCTGGCTAGCAGGGAGAAGCTGTAACCCTACAAAGGAAAGAGAAAGGGAAGAATACAGGAAACCAGTGATGCAGGGAGAAAGAGGAACCTGTGGAAGGAGGACCTCTCTACCAGCATGTTTATCAACAACTCTGTAGTCCTCCCTTAAAGGGGAATACCACTACATTTCTGAATTCAGTTTTTTCCCTTATGCCCTTTGACAGTTTGCTTTTGTATTATTAAATATTCACTACTGCCCCCTACAGTCAGAAATGACAGAGAAATGCACCTGAATCTGTGATGTATCATGCTGATGTACAGCACCACTGACAACAAGCTGGAGAGAATGGAAAAGGTGACTGTGAGAGGGGATTCTGGGAATAGGGTTTATATTTTGTGGCTCAGATTCATTACCACTGAATTGAACTTAATCAGAAAAGCTCAAATAAACATCATGTTGTCAGGCTTTACATCACAGATGTCAGTTTTTCTAGCTTTGCAAGAGAGCTGCCTGTATTCACACATATAGATCGAAATGTCCTTGGCAAGAAGAAAAGCACATGCACTAACTTAAACAGAGTCTCCTTTAATTCTCCTTTAACAGTACCAGTGTTTACTTATTATCTATAGAGTACTGAGTTTGACCAAAGCTCAAGCACCAATATATTATATGACCCACCTATACAGTATATAGTCTATTTAACATCCTAGAGTATATTGTTCATGACCACTACTGTAGCAGAAAAGCCCGATGATCAGTTCAAGAGGCGTTCAAGGGGGGAACTGCAGGGAAAATCAACCACGCAAGTAGACACACAGTACACAAGAGAACCAATCCAACTGTAGAATCCTGAAACTTTTTTCTTTTTATATCAGTTAATTTGACTTTTGCAAGTCTTTTATATTGAAGATTCATATCAGTCAATGACTCTGCTGAGTCATAACAGATAAACCCTGTATAAAAAGTAAAGCATCCTTTGTTCTTTGCATTAGTAGTTCATGCACCAATCTGTCCTATGCAGTGTGGCATAACCGGCGTTTTGCTTTGCAAAGTATCCCTTATGCCATGCTGAGTTAAATAACTGATATAAAAAAGATTTTTGGTTACAGGGATTCTCTTGGATCTAACATCATTAACCAACCCGGCTTCTGAGCTTTAATAACTGAACAGATAGAGGTAGGTGGAGGTGGCAACTGAGCTCGCTCATCCCCTTCCAGTAGGAAGGAAGCAGCCAAGCCAGCGGCAGACAGAGCGTGGCCTGACAGCGAGTCCACCAGTGCCCCACTGAACACATCTGGGACCAGGTATCGGATCAGCTCCAGTGCTTTCTCCTGGTCCGGCGTGGTCTCAGAGTCCGCTGCTTCACACCCAACAACATGAAGCTAAGGTGACATGACTTACAGGTAGACCAGTTCAAAGACTATGCAACAAAAATGCATGGGAATTCAAGCTAGATAATTCAACCAAGTGCCACTATAGTATAAGAATATAGTAAATATAGTATATATTTTCACTCTGCTTACAAAATTGGAACTTTATTTACCTGGTTTGGACAGGGGCATCACTCTTGGGAACTGTCTTCTGCAGGGTCGTAGTGGACTGGTAGTGGAAAGAAGAGTACATCATGATGTGTCATTTTATGATGCTTCAGACATATCTAATCCATTACTATATATCAGCTATAGTAATAGATTTCAGAGTTGCACCAGTACCTGATGACGTCTTTACAGAGTGGAGGAAAGGGTTGTTTCTGGTAGTGCCCAAACACCTCAAACACAATTGGCTGGGTCTTGATGTACTCAACAAAGGATTTGGTGACTTCAACAGCAATCTGTAAAAGCGATAAAGAGATGATTTAAGTGCTTAAAGACCCACCAAAGCCTGTCAAGCCATGACATTGTTGTACAGGATCTCTTACATTCTGTACATGGTAGAAGCCTAGAGGGGGGCCGCGGCCTGTGTTTTTTAGGGGTTCGGTGGAGAAGGCCTCATCGTGGCGGTGGATGAAACTGAAATCAATTAGAATCAGAACAGTAAAATAACAGTATTAATTGCATAGTAGTAGTAATTGCATACAATGGGAATGCTGTGAAGAAACATACTTACTTGAACTGGCAGAAGATGTCAGCGTATTCTGCAGAGATGCTGGAAGCCTGCAGGACAGTCACTCTGAAGGTAAAAACACTACCGATCCTGAGGTGCTCCAGAGTTCTGTCCAGCGGGCCGTCCTGATTGGCCTTCAGTGGGTTCTCCAGCTCATCGGCATCAGCTGTGGAGAATAATAATACAAATCAGCTACAGCTCAATGCTAGCACACAACACACGCACACACACACACAAAATAAAATTACCCGCACATGTGTTGTTGTTGACTTCATCAGCTGAGGGTCCCATCTCTGCGTTCTGCCCCTCCCCCTCCACGATGCGAAGCTCCTCTTGGGAAATCCCTGTACGGGACAGTCCTACAGAGCAGGTCTCTGACTGGAACTGAAACAACAAGGCGCAACACAGACTGTGGTTAGTAAAGACGGGTGGGGGAAGTGGTTTGAAGTGGTTTGAATCCCGTATTGGTTTTCTTTAGGCCTACCTTTTCATACTGCTGATCCTCGAATGAGATTTTGGCAGTGCCTGACTGCCTGACTCCTGAGCCATAGTCGGGCGCTTCCTCATCAGCTGGAGGGAAACACAAAGCACCTTCACTTCACTTCCTCAAGAAGTCACACATAGCCTGTCCTTCCAATCCCTCCCTATCCTTTGTCTTATCAAGAGTGAGGTTGATGATCCAGGCCTTACCTGATATGGCCTGCACCGCCACTCTGAGGAAGCCCTTCACTTCTCCCTTCTCACTCACAATGGCCACACGATGGACCAGGGGAACTGGGTACAGCAGGTTACTCAAATATACAAAAGCCCTTAATAGATTAAAAGATAGATTGAAGGAGACAGAGAGAGAGAAATGGGAAAGGATTAAAAACAACACAGGGCAAAGGAGAAGGCGCATACTTGATAAAATATCACTGGACTGGACGAACAGAACATAGAGCTGCAAAGCAACCAAACAAAAGCTGGGACTGCTCTCGCGATGGCCATGGCTGCCCTTTACTATCGCTTCTTAGGGGGCTTTTCCTCAACATCTATTCATGATGATATTATTAGGACAATTATGGGTCACATGCAGTATTTAGTATAATGCAGTATAACTTTTGTGTTTTGCTGATGAAAACCTGGTGAGGCTAAGGAGCATGTGTGTAAGGTGAAATTACCTATGCTTCATCACAAAACATGGGACACCAGCTCAATACTAAGCTGGAGAAGAGATGCTTGAAAAGCCTTTCATTTATTTGACTGATGTTTTCCATATGAATATGGTACTCCATCCCTGAAAATGATGTTCCCCTGTGTTGCTTGGTAATGTTTGTACTTTGACTGATTAACTTTCACAACATGAAAGTGCCTCAATGTGAGCAGCACTACAGAGTAGCTACACTACATATCCAATAACTAGTGCTACACTGAGCACTAGAGGCACAACATCTCACACTTGCAAATATTTTGCACTTGCCTTATATTTGAAAACATTTTAGAAATTGCCTATCAGTGGTAGTGACACAGACTTGACAATTACCTATTACTCAAACAGATAAATGTGGGAACATCTTCATTAGGATTGTTTCTCTTTCTTGGTTTATCAAAACTGTATAATATTTGATCTTGCAGTCAATGACCACATTTTCCATGAGCCAATGGGGGTAGACATTTAAGGGTGAAGAGTGTTAAAAGGGAAAGGCTTATGACAAGATTGGTGAGGTGCAAAGAAGGCATGCTCAGGACAAAAAGGTGAACAAAAATGCTTTCAGCTTCTTGACTCAAAGGAATCAAAAGCAAATGGAACATAAATCATCATACGGAACATGGCTCAGCTTGAATAAACACTGCCAACAGCTCGACATATTGTATGCTACACCAAAAACCAAAGGATGACATCAGAAATCAAAGCCCACCTCCTGGGTTGGAGTGCTAATTTGTGCAAAAGAGGGGCACTAGTTCATCATCAGACGTATTCAAGTAAAAATTGACAAAAAAAGGTCAAAATTAAAAGACTTGTGCTCTGGCATGCCTAAAAGAGACAGCTGCAGTAGAAACCAGCTCTTTCATCTTGAGATTTTGAGTCTTCCTTGAACACCAGTTTTCCGTTTCACATAAATAATTTCCAGACTCTTCCATACTTATTCAGGTTTCACAGCATGGCGACAACATTTAGCTGTGGGTTCCTGTGCAAATCAGATCTGAATATACTCCAAGAGACATGTCAGTGCTTTGGCTAGCACATGGTCTCCTTTTAAAAGCCACTATTTTGCATTTAGACATACATAAAAGTGAGACACACACCTCAAGCAGCCGTTGAGCATCAACATTGCTTGGATTTCTATCGAAGCAAGTGACATGAACAGACCCACCCTAGCCTGATTCAAAGAACTTATATAAAAGGTAGAATTGTAACTATCAAGGATAAGCATTGAGCCTAACTTTGTGTATACAAAGACAGTAAGCAAAAAAAAAAGTCTTATTTGATGAGATTAAAGGTAGAGTGCAGAAAGGATAAAGATAAGCCTAAAAGCCCAGAAATGTCTACCAGTGTGCCCTCAGTGTCACACTTAGAGGCATAATGAAAAATTTAGTGGTTCAGTGTCGTGGTTTGACAGGATTGTGTGACTAGTTGTTGGTAATAACATCCTTAACTCAAAATCTCGTGAGACTGTGACAGTGACAGCTGAGGCGGGGCATGGTAACTGGAGCAGCTAGTGTGACTTGGACAGCTAAGCAAGAATTTAAGGACAGGGAGTGTCTAGGATGTGGACAAAATTAATAGCTCATAATCAGACGCAGGGAATGTTCGTTTCTCATCCTTCCATTGAAGCCATCAAGCTGAAATGATGTCACCCCTAATAAATCCATGTTACAGCCATGGTTTACTAGCCCCAACAAGACAGTCCCAAGGAAAATGTACATTTGTAAAACCAAAAGCAGGCCAATGTGGACCTAAGAAGTGTGGTTGCCACATTAGTAAACAAACCACAATCCAGCACTGATGTGTTACAGCTACTTTGATTTCATGTGCATGTGACCCGTGCACACACAGTCCAATAGAGTCCGACGTTTGTCTCTGTGCAAAGATGTGCGTTAGTAAGAACATATTCTTGTATCTACGATGTGTATTGTATCTGCATGTCATTGTATCTGTGCTGACCTCTACTAAGGGAGGCAGACTCTGTGTCTCAGCGTGAAAGAGCTAGTTTCCTCCACCAGCATGCTCCTGAAACCTCACCAACCTTCCCACTACACTGAATAATGGTGAGCGGTCGTAAAAGGGATCCTGGCCTTCGCTGGAGCCTCGGCAGAACTCTCCCTCATCATCATCATCATCATCATCATCATCCTCTCCCCCGAGCTCCGAGCACGGGTCGTCCAAAAAGATATCATCTTCCAGGTCCTCCAACTCCTCCAACTCCTCCTCCTCCCCTTGCCCCTCCCGCCGCAAGTCAGACAGCTCAGTAATTTCAGAGTTGGAGAGGGTCGGGGATGGGGTAGGGTCACTCATGCGTTCGCTCATGCATGTCTTGAAAATGGGGTTGCTGGTGCAGCCAGAGACATGGGAACTAGGTTAGTACAATTGGATAAAAGCACACACTTGTTCAACCAAGGGGGGAAGAGGACCAGATTTACTGGGCCTTTGGAGAAAACCTGGCTCCCAAAATGAGCTGGTTTTTGTAAACTATCTTTATGACAGTTCTGTTTAGTGGCAAACATATAGTGGTGACAGACAGGACAGATGGGAGAGTGCGAGACAAGTTACAAAGGCCGTGAGCAGGATTGAACCACCGATGTCAGAAGTCCATGGTATATGCCATAGTCTGCCAAACCACCAGGATGCCAATCAGTCAGGCCGATTGGCCAAGGATATGATATGGGTACCCTGTGGCAAACAGACACCCTTCCAGAAAAGTTAATTACTACCAGATACCACAGGAGCCTGGTAGCCATGTTCACCAGAAATACATTCACATTGGTTTTCAGAAAAAAAATCAAAGAATTCTAAAGAGCAAGCAAGAACAAGAACAAGGGGCCTCATTTATCAATATATTTATCAATAAAGAATGTGTAAAATGTTGAAAGTTGACAGAATACTGAGTTAAAACGTAATGTTTAGATTTGGCTCAGGTCTAGTTTGAAGACAAAACGGTAATATGATAGTGATGTGCTTCAACTCAAGATTTATGTCGGGACAACACATATACGTATAGTAAGTGATAAAATCTTCCAGTTAAAATGAATTAAACAAGGCTGGTGAGTTTGGCTGTGGCTGTGCAGCTGTCTGCTCACTGCTGTGGATCTCTGATTTGCAGTTTATAGTGTGTGGACAGGAGATGAATCGCTGCCTGTCCCTGGCCATGTACAGGGCCGCTGGTCTTGGTCGGCATTTACCTGCCAACCAGACGAAACCAGGGGAAGCGGTCATAAAAGGGGTCGCCTCCGGTCATCACATTTTCACAGTCCTCAGTGGCATTGTTGGGCACTTCAGCAGCACGGTCATACATCTCTCTCATGAGATCAAGCCTCTGCCTGCACATAAAACCATTGGGAAAAAAGATGCATATCATGAGGTCAATGGGAACGTTTTGGGGCTAAATGTTACAGTACTTTAATTAGTTGAAGATAGAAGATAGATTGAAGATGGGTAGGCCATAGCAATATATGATCATATATTGACTTTTAAAAGCACTGCAGTCTAAAGAGCTAGTGCAGGTTCCTGTACCTTAGTTTCTCTAATGTCCAGTAGTGGGTGGCTCCATTCTTCTGGTCCTGCACCTCCACAGCTACAATGGTGCGTGGGAAGTGTCGCTTCTCTCTGTCCTTAGCTGCCTCTGGGGGCAACAGGTCTGGAGGCAGGGGGGAGTAGAGAGTGTCTGTCAGCAGCACAAACTGGAACTGGACCTGGAGGGGCACATCCAGAACAAGGTCCGGTCAGAGCTGCAATCATGCAATCATGGTTCTGTGGATATAATTGAGTTTAGAGGACAATAACTTCTGCAACCTTCTTCTTGAGTTCCACACTAATGGCGTTGGCCTCCTTGAGGAAGATAGCATTGCCCCACAACAGGTCACGGAGAGAAGTGAACTGGTAGCACCTCCACTTACGGAAGCTCCACACAGCCATCTCTGTTTCTCTCTCTGTCCATTGCACTATGGGCCAAAGATGATACAAGATGACCATACATCAAAGATTTGCTCTCCAACAACATCAAATTGTATAAATGTGTCCGATAAATAACTGTACCTTCCTCGTCTGGCTCCTCCTCTTCCTCAGGGGCTTCTGGGTAATAGCGGTCCACCTGCTTCTGAAGAGCCTCCAGCTTGCTCTCATAATCCTAGACAGTTGATCAATTAATCACCAAACACTGCCAGAAAGGGGCACGGCTACAAATTCTGGGACCCATGAGAAGACCATACCACAAACCCTTCAGGAATAGAGGTCATTCAGACGTGTGAATTGTCTGGATGAATTGATATAAACTGAAATAGTGGGCCCATGCGCATTTGAAATATATTTTGCTGGGTGCAAATCTACATTTCAGATAATACATACTGTATATAATGTATAAGTATACATTTGGCAAAGAAAGATTCTCAAAATCTGAAACTTTCATAAGATCTTACAATATCAGTCATATAGGCTTTACCTATTACTGATTTGTGACTGCAAAAGAGTGAAAATGGAGAAAACATTTGAATCATCATTACATATTTCAAGACCCTAACATGTGAGTACATGGCCCTCTTACACCTATTTAACACCAGGGCCCTGAAAGTGTCCAATAGCTGGAGTTTTTGTCTGTGATGTTGTTTTCCATGTGTGAAAAGGAAACATTAGGAGAGGTGTCTGGGGGAGGATCACCTCTTCAAGACATTATTTTGGACCTCTACTGTAAACAACACTACAACCTACAGTCTTTGGGTGATTTGACTTGAAAATACAACCATTAACTTACCAGTCTTTGCTGCTCCAGAAGGTTGTTGGCTTCCTCTCTTTCTTTGCGATACTGGTCCTCCAACTCCTGCAGCCTGAAGACATAAACATTGATGAACAACACAGGCCAAATAGATGTGACACACCACCTCAAAGTAAACACTATTTTGGCTTTCACTCCAGTGCCTTGAAGTTTCTGGAGCAGCATAGCAATTACTGTGCTATCGATTTTAAAGGGGTGACTAGTCACGGTGCTATGGGTTTGTATGAAGCGACAGCTGTTGAGCCTCAGATTGTGACTGGACTAATATAACCCTCCTCTCCTCCCCACCTTATTACCCCCCCATCTTCTCGTCTATGATATGTTGTTGACTAAGTCCTCTCCTCTATCTTCAGTTGAAGCCTTTCTTATTCCGGTTCTTGAAGGTTCATTGGTGTCCTTGCTATTTCCCCCTATTACCTCTGGTCCATTTCCTGTTTCATGTCAATGCCCTGTTTGTCCAGCAGCTCTCTCTGGGCAAAGGCCCAGTCCACAGGCTCAGCAGGGGTTTCAGCACAGGGGGTCCTCTCCCTCTCAGCCCTGGCCTGCTCAGGGTGATTGAACCGGAACACATGGCTCTTCCCCAGGATGATGCGATTTCCTACAAGCGTAGGTCCAGAGACAGGCATCAAAAATCTGAATGTATGGAAATACATCCAACAATACAACTGCTAGGTTATTCAAAAGGAACAGGGAGTGAAATTTATGGCAATAGAGAGTAGCAGAGGTAATTCACCTGATTTAAGGACTGTGGGTTCTGTAACTCTCTTTCCGTTGACATAAGTCTCAGCTCCTTCACAGGGCTCTAGTATGACAGCTGCTGGGACAGAGGGTAAAATATGAAGCTTCACTTCCTGTCTGTCAACTTTAACCTCTGATAGCTATGAAAAAATAGCTCACCTTCTCCCATGGGACCAGTAGAGCTGGTAAAGGTGCAGTGCTCATCCTTTATGAAGTGACCACTGAGGACTATGTCCTGACGACTGCTGGCATCTACACGACCCACCCTGTAAAAAAAGGATAATGTGATGTCACGACAAACTGCTGCAGGAGCCAGACAGAGTGAAATACCATTATGTCAAGAATTTCAAGCAATAAATCAAAACATAAACCAATCCAGTGCTGTTGCAGCAGCCTTTCAACAGGGGGCACCCTACTGATTGGGATGTCAGAGTAAACAAATATGAAAATCTCTGACCTGGTGATTCCATCTTTAATATAGTAGAGCAGGCACTCAGACATCAGTGGATCCTCATTGAGGTTCACCAGATGAGGAGTCTAATACAGAAAAGGAATGATTTACTGTTTGTAGCAATTTGATTAGTAAAATGCATGGACAGAATATCATTTCCATATGTTATTACAATATAACATATGTTATACATATGTCTGTACGTCGCAGTTTTCAAAAGCAATCTCTGTCAGTGAGAAAAATGAATTCAGTTCACTCAGTAGGATCATCAGCAATAGTTAAAACCATGCAGACAAATTCACTCCCCGCAGCTTCACAGCATCACAGAGTCAATGTTTTTAATGTAGTCTCTGGCAGACACCATTGGCCTGTAGGCAAACAGCTACAAATCACTGAAATGGGGGCACCACTATTATCTTTTTTTCCCATTTGCTGCCTTCAGCACAGCGAGGGTGTGTTTGGAATAGATTTAAGATAACACTTCATGAAAAGGAGAAACCCTCGACTGATGGTGTTAAAGCCTACATGAGAGCAATGGTGAGAGGCTATGGCCTGTGACTAAGGAGGCAGACAGAGATCATCTTATGTGATTAAATATACCCTGTATTGATGGTGGCATTCTGTATTGTACTCTTTCAGAAACAGACCAGGAAAGAAGAGAAGAAGAAGGCTGCTGTTGAGTGTGGAGGTGCACTCAGAGAAGGATATAGCGTTAGACACTCCAGAGCTACAAACCTCATTGGGGGAGAACAGCCCTACTGTGTCAATAAACACAGGCTGGGGCTTTCTGGGGTTATCTGAAGGCTTTGGAGTAAATGAACAAACATTTTCAATGAGTAATTCTGACTTTTGAATGCATTGTGTGTGCGTATTCTCCAAGAACATTTCTTTCAGCATTTTAACTTGGTTTAGAGCACAGAGAGATCGGGAGGAGGGGCTCATATCTTCTTACCTTCTTAGGGGAGAAGACACCAAGAGTTCCACCGTCTTCTCGCATTGCCACGCCCATTTCTGCCAGCAAGGCCTCTCTGTAGATAACCATACAATGCTGTGACACCAACCAAACTCATTTCCACTGAGGGCATATGGCTCTACAATACTGATATGATCAAACATTCCTCCTCGCTGATAAAGAGACACAGTCATATCTCACCTTTCCATTCTAATGGCTTCTGTTCGGCGAAGTTTCTCTTCCCAAGTCTCATTGAGTTCAGCAATGATTTTCTCTGTTTCCTGATATTTCAAACGAGAGTGACTGTTATAGTAAACAGTTCTAGGTAATGATGTAATGATGATGTCATTTTCCATATGATATATAATTAATGGATGTTCCATATGTAATGAAAAGTCATAGGGAATATCCAATATATGAATGTAATTAGACTACAGCATGTCATAGCTGAGTGTGGGTATAAAGAGTGGTGCCTTCCAGTTTTCACCTTCAGCCTCTCGATGGCCTCCTCACTGCCTGGGCTGAACATGATGCGGTCGTGGAGACTGGCGATGGATCCGGCACGGCTGGACAGGGCCGAGAGAGACGGGGAGGGACTCATCCCCGTCATGGCATTGGTCACTGTGGAGAGATCATCCCTTTGATTCACAGCTTGGCCTTTATTGTTATTGTTCTTGTGATCGGATAGGTCTGTCGGGTTGGGAAGGGGAACGAGGAGTGTACAGGAAGTGGGGTGGGGAAGCCAGGGATAGGGAGGAAAGAAATGGAGAAAAGCAGACAGATAAGGAGAAGAAGAGAAGGGAAAATAGAAAAGGAGAAAGATATGTAGCTTGAAACAAATCTGATTTACAGAGAGAAACTGTAACTGCGAGTACAGGGGGTAGAGCAGCACCAGCTGAAAGCCACACACAAAGAGGACCAACTTAAAAGATGCAACAATGGGGGCATCCAGCCACTAGAGGACTAAAACAAAATGCAGCTATTATATAGAAACTTCAAGCAAAGCGCTGTATGTAGGAACATTTGATTCAAAATCAGAAAAGGTAACATTGTCTCACATTTACTGTACATCTGCCACCTCAGAAGGAACCTACAAGAGGATTAAGATTCTATTGCCTAGTGTCAGTCAAGTGGTTTTAGAGTAAATAAGAATTTAATCATCAAATATCCAAAAATACAAACACTATGGGCAAGCACACTATGACTCATAGATATAAGGGGTCTGTTTCCTGGAGAGAGCACTAGGAAGCCAGCCCTTCCAGTTCAGATTACATCTACAAGCTGGCTCATTGAGCTCCTACCAAATACATTTATGTAAGAGGAAATCCATTTCTCTGGCAGGGTGGAAGATTTATATGGATAACCATGTAACAGAAACCTTTAGATTAGAAAAGCTAATTATTTGATAACCATTAGTGTATCGTTTATTCATCAAAATATTCTGGAAAACAAGTTGATTTTATGTCATACTCCTTATATTTATGCTCAAGATTTTGTCACTCAGCACTGCTGAGATCTACGTTTCATTGTAAAATATAAAGAATATCAACCCTGCTGCTGCTGCTATGGCAACACAGAGCAATAAAACGGGGGACTGTATAACACCCATCTGTCTGGACTCCAAGATGGATCACATAATGTCTCCTTCACTTTGAAGTTAATAACGTCATGTATTATGCAAAGACTATAACAATTTATGGATAACCTGGGAGAATTTTGTACCAGTGACTGTTCTCATAGAAGGCTGCATCATCATCCTATGTTTTTATCCTTTCTCTTTGGTTGCTAGCAGCCAACAGGAGGTGACAGAGCTTGGTGTCACAGACAGTCCCTGCCAGAGGAATGGGAGCAGCTGTTAGGCTACAGTCTCTCATTCACAATCATCTGGGAAATGGAGGAACTGATGAGCTAATCAAGACACAAAATATCTCATTAAGGTGCAGAGTTGTCGGTATTGTATTTTTGTTTTGTTGCCAGTTGCCAGTTGCTCTATGAACAATGCCAACGTTCATCCAACCAATGCCAAAGCTACAAAATCAAACACAAATCTCTACAGCACCAGGGCATGGCACATATTGCCAAGAAATATCCGAATTAGAGCCAATATGATAAAGCCTATAAATTACCTTCAAACCAGGCCCGGGTGGTACCTATACTGCATTAACATTAGCTACTTCCATTTCAACAGAAATCATTTTTGATCATCCAAACCAATCTGATCAATCAATTACTTGTGATATTGTGGTGCTGCAGAGAACACAGTAAAGCTAATATGTACTGTAACAAGCGCTGGTGATGCTAAGCTGCAACAAGAGCAAAAGCAAAAGCCACTGAACACACATTTCAAACCGGCTATCTCAGGATCAGACACCCGATACGCTAAGAGAAGATAAAGAATGACAGAGAGACAGAGAGAAAGAAAAAAAGAGACAGGGTAACACATTTAGATCTAATCATTTCACTTCTGTCTGCTGAACACCTGAGCGTCGTAGTCAACATAAGGGCAAGTATGGAAGCAAATCTGTCTCACCAGATTCTGAAATTAATTGAAAAAATTGAAAAATTCAAAGGCTTTTATATTTCAGAATCTGGTGAGACAGATTTGCTTCCATAGGCAAGGGCATTAATCAATAAGTTCTGACGCTCTTAGCATGTAATACATAGCCATGGGTCTTCATTTCTGATCATATCTCCCTTTGACCAAAGTTGTTACTGAATCGGTCACAGGTTCAGCCAGGACAATGGGTTTGATAAAGATAACTTCAACACACGTTACTTGTGAGAATATGGAGAATAAAAGCGCAGTGCCTGTGAGAAGTGCTGTGAGGGTGAAGGGTCGTGTATATCATTGTGAATAGTGTGCACCACTGTTAGAAGAAGAAGGGGTCTCTACACAAAACCATTAAAAGTTTTTACAATGATAACTAGAGATTGCCCTAATAGCCCGATAGAAAATCACTTACTCTCAATGATGTCACCCAGGCCCTGGGCGTAGAGGAGGTCTTTGAGACGAGACACCTCCTCCTTCAGCTCGCGCACCAGCCGGTTGTTGGGGTCCTCATTGATGACAGCATTACAGCGGATCTGTTTGGCGCGGTCTGCATACCTGTAGAGGAATATATGAGCATCTTGACACATGTGAGGGTGGAGAGAGCAATACACACATGGACACACACACACACCCTCCCCCACCACTACACATACACGCAGCATCCGATCTGTACATCATTACACAATTCTGCAGCTGCAACTTCTGAAGGGTGTTTGAAGAGTGAAACTGATGGAAACCAGAATCTGTTGTTATGCTACACTGTGGCCTCAGTGGCTTCAGTGTCCTTCGATGCCACATGCCGCTGGAAAAGACACAGCAGAACATGTGTTGGCTGCTCTCAGTGCTCTACCTGAGTGTGCTGAGGGTCTCATCGTAGTTGATGTCCGCTGGACTGAGGGCAGCCACCATAGCAGTACGGGAATTCCCCCCTGAGATGAGGTAGAGAGGAGGTTTACTGGAACACATTGGACTCATTTGGCAGAGAACTACAGGAACATTAGGGCTCAGCCAGCCTGTCAAATAAATACTGTGTTCATACCCAGATTTTCTCTCAATAGCCAGGTCAAGACTGAATCTCTGTAGGGAATGAAGCTCTCTACTTTCTTCTTCTTTTTATTCTGTGTGTAAAATGCAAACACAAATTAAGACAACTGTCAGTGCACGTATCTGCATTATGGCTATAAAAGAAATAATAATAATAACAACAAAATAAACAAATATGTTGAAAAATATGTGAACAAATTACCTTATTTGGTCCAGAATCCTAGGGTGAAGTAGAAAACAATGTTTACATGTTTATCTTAAACAATTTTTACTTTATCATATATGAAACAGTATACAGAAATACTGAGAAGAAAGATCTCCATACCTCTGCCAAAGCAGAGATAACTTTCCCCAACGTTGTCAGAGATTTGTTGATATTTGCTCCTTCCTGTGATAGGGCAAGAAGTAGGGCAGAGCATTGAGCATTGAAGCTAAATATGTAGTATGTTGCTTCAATATGCACAACAACATAGTAATTGTTTCTCCTATAGGCAAGCAAAGCTGTTTTCAAAATACAAAATGCAGAGGACGGAAACATTTCTCACCTTAAGCCTGGTCCCTTTGGCTCCTGTAGAATCTGCCCTCTCACTCCCAGCCAAATCCACCAGGCTGATTTTGCTGACCTGCGACAGACATTACATGTACAGTTCAATAAGTAAAGCTGCAATTCATGACAACAAACTAAGCTGAAGCCATTCATCTTCATTCCAATAATAGTTTTCATCAGAAAAATCTCGTCACGTCACATTATCAATGCGACCTTCAAGAGATCAATGATTTTGTATTCATGATCACAAATCAAAGCTCACGGATAAGCAATAGCAATGTGCCCCAATACCTTCTCCATGGTGTTGTCAGTCTCAGCATCGTGACGTTTCTGTGTGAAGATGATGTTAAAGACAGCATGCGAGCGACTGCTTGTCTCATTCATGTTGGTGGCCGCCACGGTCCTGTAGAGACAATGAACCATCATTTGAACAGCACATGATGTAACAGTGTAACAGTGAAATACACCTACTGTAGTGCTCCCCACTACAGTAGGTGTAGGGGGAAAGCCCCCAGACAACTAATGTACTCCATAATTACATACATACACACATTACATACATGAACTATTAACTATTAATTGTGATGATGAAGCAGGAGACAGAACAATTAAAACTCTTGGATTGTTTGAAACTAATAAGACAATGAGATAATTTTAGTGAGGTAGTGAGTAGCAAACTACAACATGTTTCTTATCATGTCAGTGCAGCATGACCGGTTATGTTACTGCTGTTGCAGGTCTGAGAAACTCATTCAATGAACAAAACTAATTGTGGTACTCAATACTCAAGTGTCAATAGGTAAACCTTCAGTATACAGACTTTGCTTTAGCTTACTGTCACTTTTATTATGCACCAAAAACGTCTTTGATGTATTTGTTTTGTTATTTGATGTATGTATTTGATGTATTTCACTCATTGTAGATGGCATCTATTTTTGTACTTGATTTCAAGTTTTCTCATGCAGTAAATTCCTTGGCAAGAACAAAAAATGAGTCATTAATTAATCCATTCATTCATGGCCATGCATGCACGCTACTGTAAGCCCGTATTTCACCAGACCCTTTCAAACAGCTTGCTTGGTGAAAGCAGAGTAAAATGGCTCCATCACCTGGCCTTGTTGCCAGAGTCCATCAGGTCCTGGATGTCGTTGTAGGAGGTGACAGCCAGCTTGGATAGGTCCTCCACATAAGGTCCCATCAGAGGATGCTCTCGCACACGCAGGTGCCCTTTGTTTTTAGGGTTCAGCAAGTCCCGCACACGCTCACAGTAGATTTCCATGTAGCTTACCTGAACAGATTCGTAATGTTAGCTTGAACATTCAAAACGGACAACCAGTTCAGGTAAACAAACAGGAAGGCCAATGGCAAAGGGCTTCCAAGCTTACCTCCACAGAGTAGGACATGCTGTTGTCGTTATTGCTGTCGTTGATCTTGGTGAAAAGATCTTCACACAGCTGGTAGGAGAAAAATATTATTTTCAAAATTGTTACATTTGAGAAATTCATTATTCCATTCTCCTTTTGGCTCATCATCAGTTACACTGTTTTGTAGTATGCAGCTTTGGTCAAGCAAACATTAGAAGGTGTGGTCTCTACCAGGGGAATGATTCCTTGTTGATCCTTGACATCCTGTTTCCCCATCATGGTGTAGGACTTGCCAGCACCCGTCTGACCATAAGCAAAGATGCAGACGTTGTAGCCCTCGAAGGCGTGCAGTAACATTTCCTCTCCGATGTCTTTGAACACCTGCATCTGAGAGGCATAGTTGATGTCCTCGGGCTGTGGAGAGAGGTCATAATAAGCAACGTAAACCTTCAAATTTACAATGAAACTGATAAACACAACAAAAAGTATTTATTGTTGAACTGTCTTTCACATCAACATCCACAGAAATGTAAAAAGATTGGTGTTGTGTTCTGTGTGCTGTTCTTTTTATGCTCATGTATGTGCGTGTGCGCGCACGTGTGTGTGCATGCGCATACAGTACGTGCATGTGTAGGAGTGTGTGGGTGCCTTTGTTGGGGTGTCTGTGTATGCTGGACAGCAACAACATTTAAGCTGTGGGAGTGCAGAAAGAGTTACCGATGTGTGTGACCAGTAGGAGTAATCAAAGTTGAAGCTCTTGTTCTCTTTGGGCTGCTTGGGGTTGATGATGGCTGAAAGATAGAACAAGAAACATGGGTCAGGGGAAGGGTGAGAGCTGCCTATGTGAAACTGGATCTGAGCTGGGATCAGTGTCATGCTAATAGAGCTGGGAAGGCCTAAGTCACCCCTCCCTTCTGCACTATTAGAGATGCTTAGCTTTTGGGCTTCTGCACTAGAGCATAATAAATGGTAATTGTCAATACCGAACAATGGATGTATTGGGACTAGAAACTCATTAGACTTTTCAGAGATTTTAATGTAATAATACTGAGGAAACTGAGTATATCTGAAGCCATCGGTTGCTTGTTCTTATGGATATTGAGATGTTAGTGTTAGTGTTAAATCATCAATTTAAACTTTGCCTAGACTGTGGAAGTTTAATTTTAGAACTTGTTGCAGACAGCTTTGAGTTGCATTTTTTGTCACTGGGCCTGTACCTTTTTGGTGCATTGCTAAACTAAACCCATGATGTGAAGGGCAAACATTAATCAAAATATGAAACATTGCAGTCTAATTGTTGTCAAAATGCATTTAAAGGCATTAAAATGAGTTTCAAACAACTACGAGAAGGGGTTCTCTTTTAAAGGGCTTGTGACCAAAGCCAATCACAAAATGTGCTTCAGTAAAACTCAACAGTGCTTCTAAAACACAGTGCTTTTAATGCACACATTATATGCATTTCAGACAAATAATTGAGGGAGACAATCCATCCATATCCTAATATTGAGAGGGAATAGGTTCCTCCTGTCTCCCCCCAAACCTACACCTATGCTGCCAGTAGAAGAAGCCAATACATGTTCTACAAGTACATGTCTTTCATGTCTATTCATCGTGGACCAACTGCAGCTGTCAACCAACAACCATTATGACTTGAATCCAGCATCAACCATTAAAACTTTCATCTATCTACACAAACAAGACAGACGGGAACAGGCTGTCCACATTACACACCATACTAGTGAGACTGAATGAGGTTTGAGGTTTGGTGGTTTGGGACACTTAAAGGGAAAAGCTGGGGTTAATGTATCTATCTCACAGAGGTTCCCAGTAGTCTGGTTTCTGTTCAAATCTAATAAGACCAGATACTCGGGTAAGATATCATGACTCAAGCAAATGTACTTTTCACACTGTGATATCACTGCAACTAGACAGCACAGGCACATATGCATAATAATCCAGTAAGAAAGAACAGAAATATGAATGTTTGTTTTTGTATTACTGTAAATAGGCAGGTTCACTTCATGACAATATGATGCTTCAATTCAAATCAGGATTTCAGAGATGTCCGTGCTTGTTGGGTTAGGATGAAGAATCGTGAATCGTGTATTATAATTTCATGAAAGCTAGGCTTATATAGCCTACTAAGCTACAGAGAATGTCTGAGTCACACCCTAAAAAGCCGAACACTGTATGTATAATGTATTTTTCATTAATTTCAATTGGCACTAATCTACCTCATTGGTAAGCAGAACTTCCTGTAATCTCCATTTATGTGATGACAGAGGTAACTTTCGTTCTCTGAGTCATTCACCACGCACATTGAGCAACTGGCAGCAAAAATGTAGACCCTTCAAATAATCAAGTTGTATTCACCAGTAAAGCAATTAAACAAAGCCACTCCCTGGCCCTGTGCAGACTAACTGGATGTATGCGAGCAGAGATAAAGATGAGAGGTGAACACAAAATGCCATAGAAAATATGCAGAAAATATATATAAAAAATATAAAGAAGAAGAAAAAAAAAGTCAAATAAGAAATTGTATCCATAGAAGAATCAACATATAGCAACAGCAATCGGGCTTTTGCAGAAAAACTCTAGCCTGTCCCGAAATTATGGCATGGTATAATTCCTCTCATTCTTATATTTTTGGGAGCCATTTTATAATATATGTGCTAACAGTGGGCAGTTGAAGGAACAATCTCAGACACAGACAATTCAAGAGACTCTTTTTTCCCTGATGACACCCATTAATCAGCCCCATTTCCTGTGCCTTGCTCCTGTTGCAGACCAGCAGTGACAGGCAGGTTTTCAATCCAATCCTCACGTACAGGATTCAAACACACCTGAATATTGACGTGCCCCTTCCGTTAGTTTTAGCCAACTCAGTCCAAAGTGTAGCGATATGAATGAATAATATCAAGGTGGCTTTGTATGACTACTGCAGCATCAGGTATCCTGTGTAGCAAAACATCTTGCGTAGCCTGACTGTGCCAACGGTGAAAAAGCCTCTTCCTGCCTCCCAGAGCTCCAGACACCATTTTCTCTCCTAATGCAGAGATGCGGTCGATAGCACCAAGAAAAAGCCCTGAGCTAAGTACACTCTTAAGCGAGTGTACACACTGTCATTTCCCCTCTACACAGCCACTGTGTTTCCAATTGTGGAATATAGGCCAGTGTGGCTGACTTGGGTTTAGGGTTTCAGGCCCATGCATCACCATGACAAAGAGATGAGACCTCATTTACCAGGCATGATGTATCTGAGTACTCCATCACTGGAAGACAGCCAGATATCAACATAAATGCACTATAGCTTACACACAGTACTCTCTTCCCTCTACACGTGTAGTGGGGATGCTTGTCATCATCGTATCTATAATCTTCATAAAATACATCAGGTTGGCTTTTAAGCACAGCAACTACCGAGTTTTGCAAATCAGCTATATACTTTTTCCATACGGTGGCTCTTTTTAAATAGCAAATCTGCTCATTTCCCAGCATTGTCTCCTGTCACAAATGACCTTTCTACAGTATCGTATCATGATATCACTCTCAATAAATCAGTGTATTGATTTACTCCAGATCTAATCCAGTTAGATCTAAAGATCTGCTCAGTATCGAAGGGACAGTTAGGATTCATCAATTTATGATTGGCAATTATCAGAGTCCCTCCACTAATTACCTTTGTGTGCAGTGATGTCTTCCTGTTCACCCTCACAGGCACTTTGAAAACATTATGCTAGGTGTAATAATATGCATGTACTGCATGGAGAGCCATTATTGTTCCCACGTTTCACCCTTGTCATCTTTTACAATCTCTCATCTTGGCATTTATGGTGGCCATTACAGAGCCATATTGCTCATATGCTGGTAATAAGCTATGAGCAGTGAGCTTTACAATTTCTTCAACAATTATACAGTCAAAATCTTACTTATTGCACCTTTAAATAATAGGTTAAATAACAGGGTTACCTAATAGACATATATAATCTGTCTATCAGTCTAGTGAAAAAAGGTCTCGAGTTGCCTCGTAGTGGAAACAGGGATGGAATGGATTGGTTTTCTGGGCAATAAAAGAGCAGCTGACCTGGGCGAGTACCTGTGACGCAGCTTGAGTAAGGTTGCCTCTGCTTCCAAACTCTACTCAAAATCTTGACTTATTCTATTACACAGTAGAAAGCCACAGGTTAAAAGAAAAACGGATTACCTTACCAAACCCCTCCCACGCAAAATCCCAAACAGTAATCAAGATCTCGCTGTTCCCCAGACCCAGTGTCTCTACAGTGTGACATCTTCTCTTTGCTTACTCATCTCTGATTGTGCCATGATTCATACAAGCCCTCCGGAAATAGAAGTGCCTTGCTTTCAGATAAAGCAATTACTTTAGAGTGGCAGTGATTGGCAGAGTAGATGAGGCCCACAGTGAGAAACAAGGCAGGGCTGGGTATTTAAATCACATTCGGCGGCTTGGCTGACGCTCTCGGCGCTCGCTGCTTACGCATGAGATCCATCTCCACCTGAGACCAGCCTGAGCAGTGTTTTGAGCACACAGAGCACGTCTCCAGTCTTCATCATACCCCCGTTTCTGTCTGTCTGCTCCTTTTACGATGGAAACGCTTGTTAATCGTGAGGTGTTGATTTTATGGATGATGCCAGGTCTGGATGTCATGTTAAGGAGGGCAAACTCAATTAGACAGGGTATAATAGCAGCTCATCTGTGCCGACGTGGCAGCTTTCTCCAGGCAGTGTGTGCCTTTACCTCATCAACACGTCAACGGTGCCAACCAAACACACACCTCACAGCATTAATTGTAATTATTAGGCATGATTATCTGCCGTGGTTTAATTTTAGTCATGCTATGGTGTTTTCAGCTTTCATGTTACGACACTGTCTGTTTGTCTCTACCGTGGCTGTTGGGGACTCCGTAATCGTGACTGAGTGATGCTGGTCAGACTGTCACGGGTGACCTGCCCCAGTCAATAGGACAGGAAATGTGGCTGCGTCAGCAGGTCTGGCAGAGGGGATGTAAACCCACTGACAGAGATTGGAGGAGAGCCTGCGTTCTAACATAGACACTATCTTCCGCAGTGGGACTGGGCTTGGGTGGTGTATAGCCCGCTGCTCTGCTCTGCATTAGTATCTAACTAACAAGCTCACCTATGAACCACAAATCTTAAGCATTTTCCCATACATAGGACTGACATTAACAGCTTGTTATGATAACGTGAAGACAGCTGATGGTAAAGTGTACCAAGAGATATTTTGAGTAAGTACCGCAGTGACATTTGTCATTTGACATTCATCCTGAATTCACTAATCCCTCTACTGCACAATGAATATAGAACTATTCATTTAAGTATTTCCATCCAGTAGCCCCCTAAAGAGAGGCCTGTGATTCCTTCAGGTCTGTGTCCTGCATCTTAATCAAGGTTGGCGTGGAGTAGCAGATCTCTCAGACAAGCTCTGCTAAAGATCGTTGCCATTCTCCTGCTTTGTGGGAACTAGGCTACTGATGCATGTATGGGTGTCACAGAGCACAAAGCAGAGAGGGAGATACACAAAAAAACCTCTTCTTCCATCCCTCGGACCAGACTATAAAAAAAACAAGGGGCCATTTATACTCTGCTTCTATACCCCCTCCAGACACAGCTACCACTGGGCTTTTTCATCGCATCCTAGAGTCCACATCCAGAGCCATTGACTCTGTATAAAAGAGAACAATCTGCTCTGCTGAAAAGCACTGCTGTCTAACTGAGAGTATGTTTGTGTGTCTGTGTGTGCTCACCAAGGCTGGACGTTAGGGATGAGTTCTAATACTGCTGATGTAATGGTAAACTCGATTTATTCTGTGAAATTTAATTTAGATTGATTGACCTTTAAATGTATTTTTTCAAATTAACAGTAACCACTGACTGACATGTTCCACAGTCACTGTGATCTACTTTCTATCAGCTTATTTTATTTTCCCCTCCCTGTAACTTTAAATGCTAAACTTCTACGATCTAGCATATCTATTTTTGGGGGAAACAAGCGCAAGAACTCCAAATGCAAGTCTGATGAGATAATTCGGGCTACATTTTATCATGGCAACAGTCACTTTTTTGGTGTTGCTAACATTGGAACCCATCACCATGTCCGATTTCACAGTAATATATAAATGAGAAAGAGCTACATCTTTTTTTTTTTAAAGCAGTGAAATTCCCCAACACATTAAATAGAATAATCTTGTAGTTAATCTCATGTAGCTCAACTCTTCAAGTAGAGTGATCAGTAGTAATCAGTGGTAGTGGCATAATGCATACTGGTGCATGAGAACAGTACAGCACCTATCGCAATATTACTATGTTGACTTCTCCAAGGGGTCTGAAGAGGTCTCTAAATAAAGACGGTTTAAAATGAGGGAATAATGCAATGAATGAAGAGTAAGTGAACATATTAGGATGGTAAAGAGTTTAACAAACACTAGACAGTGTAAACAAGCACCATGCTTGGTACTATCATGCTAGCATGGCAGTAAAATCGACACATTTTCAACTTAGAAACACACAAAAACACGTTTTGTCTGTGATTAAAACTGTGGTCTTGGCTTTGTGTGTTTAGAAATTGCTTTCAGAGATTCATTTTAAACAGGATACTTCCCAAGGGCATTCCATACTGCCAAAACATTCCCAGTGGACTGTCTTTGATCTAAGTTTACATTGCTAAAGGAGACAATGCTGACAGCAAAATACCCATCATCCGCTCTGGAGACAGAGGAAGGATTCTGTGCCAGGGCATTGACACCACAGTACGTAGGTGTGAGCAAATTTTGGTCAGAATCACAGATGCTGCAAAATCGTCTAGGGACTGATTTAAAAAAGGAACATTTCATTTACTGTTCAAGATTGTAATTTAAGTCGATTTTAAAAGGACTTATCTATGGGTAAATAACATAATCTACACATAGATAGACAGAGACAGTGCATCAAGGGAACTGCATCACGGCATACAACAACAACGACCATAGTTACAAAATAACGGTCCAAAAAAGCCGACCAGCTTGTTGTCTCTAGTCACCCATGACATGAGGAAGGAGGGGGCGATGGCTAAATTAGGCCAAACTGTAAATATTTCAGGAAGCCTCATCCATTATTGACAAATGGCTTTACCTTGCCAGGCAGACTAGATATCAAGTGTCTTTCCAGTCTCCTCTCGACTAGGTTCCTCTCTCCATACACTGTATTCCAAGGAATGCAGGTCCATCTAAGCTACTAAGCCTCTAGTGCATGCTTATAAGCTGCACGACATATTGCCACAAAAGGAAATACAGTAGGCCATACAGGCGAGTTTATATGTTTCTAGCTGGACACAAATATCTAACACTCTTAAATGTTTATATGTATTATTTCATAGGGGGAAGATCATTCCAAATTGTACTGTAACATTGGGTGGAACTCACAATTCTCCATTCACAGAGATTTTAACAATTAATCATAGAATTATATAATAATCCATTTTAAATGATGGCTTACTCTGGACTGCCACATCAATAAATCACTATTCCAGCCCCAATTAATGTCAGGTGGAATTTGCTGGAGACTATGTCCACTCCTCTTATAGCATGGTTATTATATAGTTAACATCAAGAGATTTCATGCGAGATTTCAATTTCTCCGTAGTGGACGTAAAACTGTAGCAACTGAAAATGACCTGCATAGAGTAATTAGACAGCTGTCAATCTTGTGAAGAAGCTGAACATGGTGTCGTCTTTATTCAGATTTCCAATCTCATACAACTGTAATTGCCATATAGCCCCACGAAACAGTATGAACTAGACAAGAGGCAAATAATATATAAGTTAAGGTATCTATTTTAATTGGCTTCCATTTTGTGGAAATTAGGGCCTATCGCGACAAGCCTTTTCTGAATCGAAAGCTGATGCCAAATAACGTTTCAACTCATCTCACAAGTCTTGGAATAGGCTTTGCTTTTAGTGGGAAGAAATCCACACTTTTTGGCAAATTGATAAGGTAACTGCGTTAGAACAGCTTAATCAAATTTTGTAAAGTATCAGTAATCATTTTGTTACATGGGCAGGTGTTGATCAGGCAATTTTTTAAAATAAGTTTGTTATTAATTACTCCATTGATCTCCCAAAGGAGAAATTTGTCTTTCCACTTAGCCCCCTCTACCAGGAGGTCAGAGGTCAGGGTCAGCTACAGAGCAGCACCCTGGAGCTGGTGGGCATTCATTCAGTATCTTGCTCAAGGACACTTCAGTAGGGTGGATGCTTTGCTGTCATGGGGAACCCGGGCCTTCCAGTTGAAGGACTTCCTCGCTAATCACTGCCACCCTGCTGCCCAGGTGTCTGCTGCCAATCTGTTGCTGTACTTTTGCTGCCCATGCAGCATGTAACAATTTTCCCTGCAATCCATAATTAATTCTGAATTGAAACTAATAATAAAAAAGTATTTGTATCATTTGTAACCTTAATCCACACAGGCCTGATGAATTTTCCAAATGGGAAACTGGAGCAGTTTACAATTTTATAGATCTTAAAGGGTCATGATTCCCTCAGTTTGAGCCTTCCTCCGCCTACTGCATGATTTTGAAAAATACAAGTGGCATGAGGAGCGGGGGAGAAGGGGAGGAGTGGACGAGTGGGAAAGACTGTAGCATGATGAGGTGCAAAAATCTGTAAACCACCAAAACAACACTATTCAGTCAGACACTTTTCAGCTGCTAGTCAGCCGGGATTTGCACAGAAAACCCAAGAAAAAGGGGATTATGTGGTATACTGACAAGATTATGAACAGGTTGGATGTGTTTCACCATAAAATTCCCATGAACGTTAAAAAATATTAAAAGCTGAAACAATTAGTTTACGGTTTCATACTCTACAAACTCTGGCTGGAGTACTTACTGGTGGTGTTCCCAGACATCTGAATGATACATTTGCTATCCTTTCCAATCTCCCTTGAGTTGAAGGGGCGGACACGCACCGCCACCTTCACAGAGGCCCCTGCCATGGTGCCGCCTTCCTAGCACCTTGGGGTGCCCTCTTCAATGCCCAGGTAGAGGGCCTGCAAGTTGAGGATCTGTAGAGAGGAACAGAGAGCAGATCCTAATTGATACTATTCTTAAACCTTTATCAGTAAGTATCACTTCCTATCCCATGAACATAACATAATAGACTTATGCCACTGTTTTGGCACATGTTATGTTATGTTATGTTATGTTATGTTATGTTATGTTATGTTATGTTAATTTGTATCATTTGTATTATTTGTATGAAAAAATTGTAAAAGCAGAAAAGTTGTGCCTCATGGTCGAAGCGGTCAGCACAATAGAGGAGTGTAGCTGTAACATGAAAAGACCATGCATGGTCAGCTACAGTCAGGAGAGATGGATAACAAGCCTAGCAGCAACAAAAGAAGTGCAGCAACAGCTAAATGTCAGACTATTTCCCTGGATTACAATGGCCTCCTAACACTGAAACCAGCCACAAAACCAGGGTTTGGCTCTGAGGGAATCCAGGAGCTCGATTACCAGAACAGCTGGTGATGCTCACTATATGATAACTACCATATAATCATAAAAATACTAAATACTATATCCTGGCCATATCATAACTGTATGATTATAGTGGAGGTAATGTGAAGTCATCCAGTGCAACCATGACTCATCATATATGGCGATCAAATTACAATATTTTTTCATTCTGGACAACAATCTCAAAAGCAAAAACGTTACGTATGAGGCTATAGTTCTGCCTAGGGCCTGACTTTGTGAATATTAGGTAGCTGTAGACTACATCATTTTTAGGCTATTACAATTTCTTTGACTTATTATATATACCCTGCAATATGTCCTACTGTAGTCTAGATAAATTCAAGGGTTGTCATCATGAGGTGCTTGTAAAACTGCTGTGTCACACTGCTTCCTGGTACATTCGCTATTGGCACAGCAAACAGATTCATTCCTTTTTGGGATGAAGGGACCAAGGGATGAAAGCCTGTAGGTAACAGTATGCCGGTAAGGAAACTTTGTAAGTAGCATGTAGGGGTGTAACGATATGCTCAGGTCACATTGGATTGAACAGAGAAAAAGATTCAAGAAAATCCAATGTGATGTGACACTATCACAATATCTGAAATGAAGTTGAAATTAAATCATCGCTTATGATTGAACAATAGGCTAAGCTTTGAAATTGAGAAATTGATCTGTGAATTTCATTATTCAGTCGTCACATCTGGTTATGAGTAAGCAGATGAGAGTGGTGTGGCAGGGTGAAAGCTGCCCTCCTGCCCGTTTCCCTTCCCCTCTCCACATACACAGCATGCAGTCCTGATTGCTCTGCTATCACGCATATTCACACCTTCTGCCAATTCTCCATGCCCCATTCTCCATGCCTTAGTGTGTCCATCTTGATTATGTCCAATCTCTTTGTGGGTTTTTTTGGGGTTGTTTTTTTTTTAAAAACTTCTTCAAAATAAAATGCTTTATTACAATATCCATCCGTTCATGGCCGAAATCCAGTGAAGAGCACACACGGATGCTCAGACCAATCAGCTGATGAGGATGCAGCTGGGCGGCCACCATTTTACCGGTGACAAAAGCTAATGTAAAAAAAAAAATTTAAAAAAAAAGCTGATGTGTTGTTAAGACATCTCATGTTTGATACAATCGTACATTATTATTCAAAAAAATAAAAATAGTTTATTGGTAAGTCTCTAGCCTAATAGCAAAGCGCCCGAAAACAACAGCCAGTATTGGCCTACATCATACAATCATCAGATAATTACACAAGGAAAGAAACAATATTGGATATTTTTCGAATATTATGCCCCTCATAATATTCGAAAAATATCCAATATTGTTTCTTGCGAGTCTTTTATTAACACGCCTCGTAGTTTACCTCCAATGACAGGGCATCTATTCGTGTCATCCTGCTAAAGCCCACATAATTAAAATATAATTAAACATAAACCCAATATGATAACACATGCCCTTTCCAACCAAGCAGCTTTATTGACATTTCCTTTCCCCTCTTTTCCATCCCTCAAACATTGTCGGAGGGTCTGTTGACAGCCTCTTCAATGGCCGCACCCTATGCCAATCCCATCCCAGGAGATTCAACGCTAAGTAAATACTGTCTCATTAAAACTGCATTATCGGCCGAACAGCGGAAACAAAAAAATAGTAATCCTACCTCAGTAATGTCTCTAACGCCTTGCTGCTATGTAAGAAGCAGGTTTTGTTATGCTCTTTCTTCTTATCAGCTCCCGACTTCCAGCTCGTCTGGTCTCCAGGGTCCTCCTGCAGGTCTGATACTGCCCTGCTAGCAGCCGCTCCTCTCCCCTCTCCTGTCCATGAAAGCTGGGAGACCCGAGTCTGAAGTACCCAGAGGCAGCGCCCTATACCCCCTCTACCCTGCTTCGCCTGGTACTGGGAACCCAGAAAGGTGGCTGCTTGCTCCTCCACACTCTTAGCGGTCAAAATGGCTCTGTTGTCTCCCTGTCTTTGGCAAGGATGCTGAGGCTCCACTGAGCCGGTGACATCACCACTGAGGGAGGTAACAGCATCAATGCAGTAGTGGGAAGAGAGAGAAAGAGAATAGGGGGAGGGGGAGGGTTGAGAGAGCCAGGCAAAGACGGGTGGGAGAGAGAGAGAGAGAGAGAGCGAGCAAGAGATTAGTATCCCTCCTGGAATCACTCATACAAAAGCCTCTGTTGTGCGAAGACATAACTACACTTTGAATTTAATTTAAAAAAAAAAAAAAAAAAACAGCAGATAAAAGGACTGAGTCATTTTTTGAATAGGCAACCTGTTTTTTTATTTATTGGACAATACAATCACAAAACATATTTGTTGTGAATTAAGGTTTAGTAGGTCAAGTCTGGGACATCAAGCTGGGTGGAGACAAAGCAGGGCTCTGTACCATGGAAACTGCCTATGAAGTTATTTAGCACCGGGGCAGACTTTGCTGGAGTTTACAATAAAAGCAGGGTCTGACTACAGAAACAGCATTATGGAAGAAGGG
>CABFOQ010010656.1:2626-36239 GCA_900660455.1 Gephyroberyx darwinii | reverse complement strand
CCCACCCCCTCCCTCTGTTGCTTTTCCTCCTGTCTGCCTCGGACTCTGCACTCCCCGGAGCGGTGCAGTTAGTGCCTTTCAGAGGAGTGTCTCGCCAGCCGCTGAATCTGCCGAGCCACAGTCTTGCATGGTTAACTCAGCTGGCGTTGTCTCGGTGGCTTCTTAAATGTCTCCGGGCTCAGGAACAATAAGCAGGTCTCAGATAGCCGAGCCCGGCAGAAGTTGATATTCCAGAGAGGGAGCGACGGCGGTAAAATCCCAGAAAGCGGTAGTCTGTAGAGAGGCAAAGGCAGCCGGAGTGCCAGACAGTTGCTATGGCTGTACCTATAGCTGGTGACAGCTGTGTTGTGGCGGGTTCCTGGCACCAGCCAGTCGCCGTGGGAGGACGGCGTATTGCATAACCAAGCGAGAGCGACGGCAAGCGAGGGAGGCCAGATCCCGATGGCCGTGGCAATGGCAGAAGGAGCGCAAGAATGAGAGGGACAGAGAGAGACAGAAAGGAGGGAGAGTGGGTGGGAGAGGAAGGAGGAGGGGAAACAACAGCGTTCATTCTTACCGCCGCCTCCTCCTCTACCGCTGCTGTGGGGGGTGGTTGAGCACGCACACAAATACAGTTACCGCCTAAACAACAAACAGAAGCAGAAAGGGAAAGGGAAAAAGCAAAAAAAAGGAAAATAAGTGACTGCACACAGAGTTAATTCTAGCTTCTTTTTATTCAGCTAGACTCTGGGAGATAAAAGACTGCTGAGGGGTGTCAGAGGACAAAGGGGGAGGAAGCAGTGGGCTTCTGTAACACAATGCAAAGTAGATGATGATTGTGTCTCTCTGCCTGCCACGCCGCCTTGATTTGCACCTAATGGTGTGCAATTGTGAGCAGTTAATGCTTGTTGTCTTTTGATACAAACTCCACTCCGCCCATCCCCTACCTCTTTACCCCCCTAATTAGAGCTGTCCCCTGCCAAACCCTCTCCTCCTCCCGTGACATGAATGCTAGCCCCCAGATGTGTTCGGTGAATTTTTACTTGCTAAATTGTCATAGTGGCATGAATAGATGGGGCAAAAAAAAAAGAGCGTTCTGTCCCATTTCCCACACTTGAGCACAGGTCAGCGCAATAGGACCGCTGCTTTCAATGCGTGTCAACGGGCTTATGATCCAGCCGGCTCGTTTCTCGCAGCACTATGACTCACTCCTCCTCCTCTCCCTCCCTTTCTCCCTCTCTCGCACCTTCTTCCTCTTCTGTCATCTTATTTCTGCTCTCTCTCATCTGCCCCTCATCGATTTAAAAACAAAAACAAAAAACAAAGTCCATCTTTATTTCCCTTTACATCTTTCCAGTTAAGGAAATTCCACAGGGTCGATGGTGACCCTTCACCTTTCAACTGTCATAGCAGTGGCCGCGTTCGTCGGATCTCAAGGTAGATGTCACCATGATGTTGACTGCATGTGAATGGGCTGCCTCGACACCATCAACCTTTCTGCCCTCCCATCTTCCTTATCTTCAAGTGGATCAATTATTTATTGTTTCAATGTTACAGTTATCTTGACCTCGGGGGGGGGGTAATGGAGCGCTGCAGCTAAATCACAGGAGGTCAATAAAATGGAAAACATTGGCTGTCCTCCTCCCTCGACTCCTCACCACAGAACCTTCCTCCTTCCCTAGGGATCCTCTGGATTACTACATGCTATTTATTCGAAGGGGGCGATTCTAGGTGGCAGTGGCTACATTTATATGCAACGAGTAATCCGGCTATTTGTCATACTCTGAATCAGGTCTTATTCAGGTTATGACGTTTACATGTGTCAAACCAAAACCTAGTTACTTGAGTGACTTAACATGATTGTTTGTGCATATAAATGTAGCCGCCGTCCCTTCAAACGGAATGACGGCTAGGGCCTCTTTTCTTGTTCCACATTGCATTGCTTTGATGCACGTTATCCACTTAGGAGACCAAATGAACATTGCAGAATGCTACTTCAGCGAACCCCTCCTCTGTCCCATTGCCCCGAGGGGCGGGGGTCAGGGAGACCTGGCACTGGCAAGCCATGGGCTTGAGTCAGAGTATTAACCACCCACTCAGCAGGCCGACCTCATGCTAAAGGCTTTTGTTTCCTTGGGAAATGAGCAGGCGCCCTGTCCCCTACAGCACCAACCAACCCACACACAGTCTCTACCGTCCAACCCCGAGTTTAGACTCGCCGCAAACCTGGTTATATGTTTTGGGCTTTATTTTTATTGACCGTTGAGGTAAACAAGTAAGTGGATGGAGGATGTGGGTTTTATGAAGACCCATGAATGTCATATCCTGTTGCCTCAGCCAATTTATTATGGCAGCGTTGCAAGGGGGGGGTTCTATGTGCCATTACCAGGGTATTAGCAAGCTGCTACTGTTCTCGCACTAAAATACATATTGGGCAATAGGGAGTTATCTTGATCCTCCTGTATTGAGGGTGTCAGATTGAATTCTGATGTGTCTCTTTATATAAGAGGTTTACAGTGTAGTTTTATGAGCCCAGGTACCCAATTGTGATTTGTGAATTAAAATTTGTATCAAAACACATCATTTCATAATTGTTATAATTGCGACCCATTACTTTGGCAAGTAATAGCCTAATAACCTGCAGCAGTACAGGCACTTAATGAACCAATCATCTTCTTGGTGACATCTATTGTATGATCATACCCCCACACACATGCACAGCAATCGTAATAATGCAAGGGAAATTGCAGTGCCAGCCAATTAAGGGCAATTATTAAGTGTGCTTTTTCTACACTCACAAGCCTACATCTCCACGTCGTCCCAGGAGTCAAATTATGAACTGCTGAGAAATGATTAGTGTTCCCAGTGTTTTGTTCCACTTAGAAGACCAAAAGGTCTTTCCAAGCAGCGGTATTTTACTGTGTCTTCATATTATGGATGCAGAAATTCATATATGGTGCGCATTTAGGTTTTTCCGTCTCCTTGAAGTTGATCCTCTGCTACCCATAATTGGCTTTGATGCATTTGTTTTATTGATATGGTTACTTAGACTCAGACTCATAAAGAGCTTTAATCTGTTGTTGCTCACTCCTCACAGATCAGTTTTGCGATGCACACATAAGGATGCAGACCCAAGTGTCCAGGGATGGAGGTGGGGAGAGATGGCACAGTTTCAGCTGTGTGGAAACTGAGATGGGGTTGACTGAAGAGGACTTAGAGGAAGTGGAGAATTGGGAGTTAAAAGATGTGCAGATCTACTTATTTCCATTATTGAAATCACTGTCATTCTTTCAAAGACCTCTTAATTTGAAATGACCTTTATCAAGCAGCACCTTTCCATGACTACTTTGAGCTAAACAGCTTAGAATTTATTTTGTGTTTACAAGCTTAATAAAGTCTCCTCGTTTTTTGGCCCAGCTGTGGTACTATCCTTACTTATTAACAGCACTGGGGTTCTTCACCTTTAAACAGGTGCCCTTTTTTAATCCCATCTATCTTTTTACGTGTGGAAGCTTGGATGCTTGGATGCCCCTCTGTCTGCTCCTCCCAGTAAAATATGAACCATTAGTCCTGGATCTGTCAGCTCTAATAATGAGATGTTTTCTTTTTGGCTGGGATGGCAGGGCAGCACAGGTGCTAAATTGGACAAAGGGTAATATAGGAGCCAGTGAGTGGGCAACAGGGTTTTGGGGTTAATTGCAATTTTGGTCTGTGGGATTTGACAGGACTCTCGGGTTTTCTGTGATTTGAGGACTATTGCGATTTCCATGTTTGAACTACTTATCCATGCAAACCCAACTAAACCTCCAACCTCAGTCCAAAAGCCAGTGGAGATGGAATGGTGTTCACTTACAGGTAGAAATCTTATGGATAGGAAGTACCTATCGTCACCTTGACACATTAAATCCATTATTATTCTGTGCTATAGACAGTTTATCAATTGATGCTGATGATAAGATGTTTGAGACCTGGTAGAATCAGGTCAGTATCCCCAATATCTTGCTCTCCCTTATAAGGTTTGATTTTCAAAGTTACTCTGCCTAGCTTGGAAATGGGTTAATGCCCAATTTATATGATTTATATCTCCTTCAGCTTAAAAAAAAAATAAATTCATTCGTAACTACCATGATATACGGGATTATAGAATTAAGGAGCAACTACCACACTAATAAACCCATCCTTATGAATAATGGTGGAGAAAATAGCCAGGAGAATAATGGGACTCAAGAGAACAAGAGGTGAATCATTTTTTGTTTTACTCTCACATTACCATCTGAAGGCTTTATTACTTTTCCCAGACATTACCACAATCAAACCTCCATTGCATAAGCAGGTTTCCCCACTTGCCTCCTTTCCCCGTCTGTCATGCTGATGTGTGGTGTTCTCCCATCCCCATTACATGACGCATGTAAGTCATTACCAAGTCATCTATGCTGTATCAGCAGCATTTTAACACACACACACATTTGTGTGCACACTACAAACACCTACAACGCCCACCCATGTGTAATTGGCTCAAATAATATCCCCATGGTTTTCAATTGATTTCAACTTGTTTTTTTACAAGCACTAGTGCTGAAAGGAGAATCTTGAATTTTGAATGCTATGTGGCTCATTGAGTTATGAGCAAATTAAATTGTTTTTTTTGTTGATTGTTGTTGATTGGAATACCCAAGTTAAAGTGGTAATCCTCAATCCCATTTTTTTTTTCGTTTAGCAACATCTTTGGTGCTAAGCAGTTGATACTGTGGTGTTTTTGCTCTGCACTTCCCAGATCACTTTGCGATCTGTGTTCTCACCAATACTGTTACATCAGTGGACTACTACTACTACTGTCGGAACATAGAGTGCTGGAGGAATGAGTCCTAAAATCCGGAAATGACTTAGCATTTTTGCACTTCCGGTTCCCTCGTCTCGAAGTCAATGGTTTTTTTGAATGGGTTTTTTGTTAGATGCCTGAAATAAGGTCTGTGGTTAACACAAACTTAAGAGATTTTCATGTTTTGGTCTACGACATAAAATACGTCAGTAAATACTCCACTCGTGAGTTTTGAAGCTTTTACGTGTCTTAAAAAAGTCAGTTGCTAACAAGTGGCTAAATGAAACTACAGAGGTTGTCAGGGACATTGAACGCCATTACGCCAAACATGGAAACTCATCTACTCACTAGTCTGCCTTTACAGCCTCTAGTTGTGTTTATACTCGCGCTCTTGCAAACTGTTCTAACTCAAACTTTCCAACTTTCCAACAACAAGATTTATCAATTTATAGTATTTTCAGTATTTTTAGTGGTGGTGACGAAGTCATGCGACCATGGTGTAAGCCTAACGTTAGCTTTTTACTTTTTACAATTGCATTTAAGCTTAAGAAATCATAAAAGTGGTGTTCGTTTGTGAAGATGATCTTGCTGAACAAAACGTATAAGTATAAAACTTTTGTTTGCCACAGAGCTTATTTTCTGCAATAATCCAAAATCCAGTGGAAAAATCCCATTGGCTTTTTGTCGAGGGAACCAGGGCGATGCTAACTTCCGGGTTGGCCTACAAAAATACGTCAGCACTCTATTACAAAGTTAGCTATCAACAGATCTAACAAACTGCGACTCAATCTAGACACTGAACCAAGATAATAAAGTTATTATTATTAAGATAGCCAATCTGACCAGTCCAAAAGAAAAAGAGCCACATCCGCATCACTCCTTTCTCATGTTTGAGTGCTTTCGATGTTGGAAACGCAATGTCATTATTGAGTCTACTTTTGACTCAGAGACTTGCCCTTTCCTTTTAAAAACGCTTGCCTTCCTTGAGTGATTAATCAGTTTCTTTTCCTTGGATTTTATGTTGATAACGTTTGAGTTTCAGAAGGTATTGCTCTTTTCTTTTTCTCCATCCAGTGTTTACTCCTCACCTCTCATTTCCTTTTGTTTCTTATCTGATTTCCATCTCTCAGCCAGAGGGAGACAAACAAAACTCTCTCTGTTTTTATATGATGAACTTTGTCACAGAAGCCTCATTAGATGGTGATTGAATAGATAAACGAATGAATGGTTCTACCCACATGTCCCAGGAGCACCGGTGGCTGACTGGCTGGGTAAGCATCACCCAGGGTCGTCAGTTTAGGGAAGGCCCAATGTCAGTCCTTTCTGTATGTTTGGCTCATATGCCGATGACACCACTTTGGATCAGGCAGAGGTGTCCATCCATTGCTGCCTGTTGCAGGGTTCCCACCGGTCATGGAATTTCTTGAAAATCGTGGTATTTTGAGACGTATTCCAGAAAGAATTTGGGGAATTGTAATAATTCTTGAGGGAAGTCAGTGAATATCAGAGAATTTTCCAAATGGGTCACTGTAAAGGAATATTCTGGAATGTACGTATTTGTTTCACACATTATATAGCAGTTATCTGACCAACCATAGTGGAAACCAGTCTGTTCACTTACTTAAGTAAAACAACAAACCAGGAAGGAAGAACATTTTTAGGCCATGGAAATGCTCTGATTTAGTTACGGAAAAGTCATGGAAATTTACATCAGGGCCATGGGGAACCCTCTTGTTAGTAGTTGCTTTGTAAGCCATTTGTAATTTAACGTGATATTTACATGTTTGTAACTACTCATGTACTGTTTTTCCTCCACTGCCGTTGGAGTAGTGTGTTCTTTCCTTTGCCAGATGTAATTTTCAAAGCAGCTTTACCTGTTTTACTGCTAAATATGTAAACACAGTGAATGAGATACAACAAGGCTGGATTAGTAAAACTAATTAGAATAGATGGCATAAGTGTTTCCAGTGCTCGCCTCACCCATAACATGCCGTAAGACAGAGGAAGACTGCCAGTGCCACCCTGTTTCAAAGCTCCACTCAAAAGAGATGTGAATGAATGGGAAGTGCCATTTACTTCTACTTGTCAAAAATGGTTTGACCATGCGAAAGGCCCATTAAACTTTAACCAGGTCCATAAGGCTGAAACCCGTGTGTGCATGTGAGTAATGAATGAGCTACCATAACGCTGCAACGATTTTTATGTAAAAATACACCCATTTTATTGGTCTAAATCACAAATTGGGGCTGCAGCGGAAGAGCATCCCATTCTCCCTAATTAAGATGCCATAGATTCCCCTTTTTGTCTGGTATGGTCATTGGTGAGAAATCCCCAAATTGAACCTCAGCACAATACAGAACTGTTCAATTTACTGATGTTATGTTACATGATTTCCGGGTAATGAAGTCCTTCAAACTTGATAAAATTTCAGGTTATCTCCTGCTGCCATTTGGGGGCACCAAAGTGTGAAATTGCCTTGTGCAGCGATAGTAGGAGAATTTGAGGCAACAGTGAGAATAGTTGTGATCAACATTGTATTTAATTGCCTCAAGCTTGGGAAATGGGGTGCAATCAGCGGCAAATAAGCAAGCCCATAAATCACAGCACTAGCTTGTAAAAAATTCAAGCTTTCATTCGGATCAAATCTTGAGCTGAATGTTACAGTTGACAATTAATCTCACTTATCGTTAATAGTCATGATGCCTCTTGACATTAGAACCACTTTAACCAGTTTTGACTCAAACAGGCTTTGTAATACAAAACCTGTTATTCTAAATGTAGTTCAGTCCTGTCTTAGAGAGGGTATGTGAGAGATGGCATGTGGATTTCCAGAGAAGCCTCCCCATCCCCGCACCCCACTCTTATTCTCTCAAATCCTTTTTCACAGCCTCTCCTCTCTGCCATCTTTTCTTTGCTGCTCTTTTCTCTTTTTGTCTTCACCCTCCTCCATCTACCACACATTCATTGTTAATTTCATGAGACATTATTCTGCGATGTCACACCCGCTGCCTCCCCGGTGTGTGCAGGAGGTGTGGCACTGAACTGAGAGTAAATCACTTGGTCACATGGCATTTTGTTTTCACAAATACTATTGTTCAGGATAAAAATTATGTTCTTTGTGATTATTATTTTGCAAATAAATGCAGTGTAGTTAAAAATTGATTTGGTTAAAAGTTAGGCAGAACAGTCAAAATACTGAACCCTGATTGGCCGACAACACAAACTCCTCTGAGTTGAGGCTTTCCAGTTCAGATGTTGCAAACTATAAGTGTGTATTCCCAGTTGATTCACAACCTCATTCCACACAACTTGCTCTATTTCAGTGAGGCAATTGATTTGATGCTAGGTGAGTCTAAATGGGTGGAGACTGTAAAATCCAACAATGGTGCCTTTTATTTCAAGGACCCCTAACACAAGCAAGGCTGACTCAACACCAGTGCTCCTGTTCAGGTCTTGAGGTCCCTTTTAACTATTAATCAGCCCGAGCATCTACCACGGCTATATGCAGCATCCACCTATATATGGACCCCAGAAGGCCCTAAATCACAGCCAGTCTAGGCTCTCTGTTCCTAGTGCTGCAGGTCAGCACCAGCAAGCTAGTCATAGCTGTGATGGATGTCCACCTTGTTTGGCTGTTCAGCTCTCTCTAGTCCCGTGGGAGCAGTTTTGCCCATAGGCTTCCTACTGGTCATGGAATTTTGAGAAATGTATTCACTTTACAGGAATATACCAGAATCTTACAAATACAACTGTTTACCCATTGAGAAAAAACATGAACAAACTAGGAAGGAATTATATGTTTAGTTCATTGAAGCGCTCTGACTTGGTTATGGAAAGTCATGGAAAAAGCCACTGCGGGAACTCTTTGCAGTTCACTGTGTTATTAGATTGGGCCATGAGAGCGGAGGAAATATCTAGATACATGATTAGGTTTTGTCTTTACATTGAACCATATTTGATAACATAAGTGGGAACCATTTAGAGGATATACTAAAAGATTAGCCACATCACCAATTATGCAAATACATCTGCAATTTGTGGCAATTTGTTTCCTGGAGGTAGAGCAGTTTTATTATGCCAGCAAAAATACTGTCCTGCATTAGCTCATAGGAGAATGAAGGTTGCGAGGTTGTCAGGAAATCCAAGTGCATTCTGTTGTTGCCCACTGCATTGACCATCCTCTGTCCTTCTCTTCCTAACCTTGTTTACTACCTATTTGTTCAAGGGCTGTGTCTAAAATGTCTAGTAGATCTGTTGCACCCTCCTTTTTTTTTTATTATTCCTTTTAAAGGAAGAGAAGAAATTTTCGATGACTTACACACACACAAACATTCCCTCCACTGCACACATCAGAAGCAGACCCTTGCAGTAATGACATGACATGTATGTGGAAGGGATTGGGATTCCATGCCATCCGCCATCCAAAGACACCAGTTAAAGGATTGGAGAGCAGATTAAACCCAAGGAGGTCATTGTTGCACGGATGCTGGGAAAAGGGGGACGGTAGGGAGCTGGGAATTTCAATATAAATGTAAAATAGTCTGGGAGCCACAGTCAAGGGCCTGCACTGTCTGTTTTGAGGCTGGCG
The DNA here is from genome assembly GCA_900660455.1 of Gephyroberyx darwinii. Classification (NCBI taxonomy): domain Eukaryota; kingdom Metazoa; phylum Chordata; class Actinopteri; order Trachichthyiformes; family Trachichthyidae; genus Gephyroberyx; species Gephyroberyx darwinii. Next base: position 26,853 of record CABFOQ010010656.1, on the reverse strand, counting down.
CGTAAAGGTAAGCACATGGGTGTCCAAGTACATTCACACACACTGGACAGCCACTCCCAGAAAATTGCATGGATTATATGGTCAGCCTGCCAATGCTTGGCACAGCCTCCACAGACCCTTGTCTTTGATTGGCTTCTGAAGAAGAGCTGCCATTGCTCCGAGCCATTGAGTCCACTTTCAATCATAGACAACATTTGTCATGCCATTTTTCTCACTTCATTTTAGCAGACCTTGTAGTTTGTTCTCAAAGTGTCAGAATTGCTGTAAGTAAGCAGAGAAGCTTAAACACAGTAGAAATTGAAGATTTATCCTCGCCTAAAAAAAAACCAAACATTTCTTTAGTATAAATAGTTCCCTGTGGTTCTTTATGAACTCAGACACTCAAGTTATAAGTCGAACTTAATCCTGGTTGTGTAATAATACCACCCAAAATAAGCATTTGCACTGCAATTTTCTAAGACTATGTCAGGCAGATTTCCAAAAAGGCCATTTGAAGACTCCAAAGGGACACTAGGTTTCCAAATGATATTATGGGAAAGTTGTACAAGTTGTTGATAAAGTTTGAGTTTCTGTAGGTGGCGCTCTTGCTTCTGCCAGAAATAAAACCTGCATCTCTTCCTGGGAAAGACCTACTTGACACCAGGGGCCAGATGCATGACACTGTATGTTTAAGTGCAGAAATCTGTGTACACACAAAATGGGAAATGTGTGTGCAGTCTTTTCATCATGCATGGTTTTTCCTGATTATTCTCAATCATCCTGAAATACACGTGGCATATAAATGCCCGTAATTATTTTAGTTTTGAGAAGAAATGGCAAAAGCATTGATGAAGAGTGTGAACAAGAAGCCAAATTTCAGACTCAAGTGGAAGTAATGGTTGAAGAAATTGAAAAAAGTATTATTTTGAGGCCTTAGCTCTGCTGTTACAAACCAGATCACATATATCGAATGGCAAAAAGCTGCAGCAGTAAATGTTAGTAGTACTTTAACTTTAGTACTCTTTCTGTAAGCTTTTCCATAAGTTAAGCTTGCAAAACCTTCAATACCGGGAGTCTTGACTGTAGTGGTGTTAGGTCTCTACTAGTTAAACAGATAGAAGTGGTTGATCTGGGGCGTAAAAGAACAGCAGTTTAATTTGTCATTTTCATGATCTCTGATCTCCTGCCCAAAAACAATTTTGAGACCATTTGCCTTCCTCCTAGCCCATTGTTATCAGTGACTGGCCATTTCACACCTCTCATACCACATCTGTGCAAGCTGTCATGGGCTCATTCTGTAGTATGCCTTGTGATTGTACATAGGTGTGATTGCCAATTTCACACATTTTGCACACTACATGCAAATTCAAACCACAAAGACAAAATATGAACAGTTGAACCATGTTTTGGGTGTTTTATTTCCCCAACCACCATCTTCACTATAAAGCATGGATCTTTATTTCTCTCAGGCATCAGAGTTTTAAAACTAAAACGATCTCCGTCCACATAAGCGTTTTAGCACTGTTTCAGAAATCATCTCTGTCCATACTAACACGCCTAAAAACGCATATCGCGTTTCTGCTGTTGCTTAGTTGCAGAAAATACCGTTACGAAGAACAGCAATGGCGAAAAGTAAGAGCAGAGATTTCTTTGTTTGGACAATGCAGAATTTAACTGCACAACATCTGCTAGCGTAGACAACAAGGTCAGCAACGCCTGTAATTCGTTATCCAAAAGTGTTCTTCTTAAAAAATTTTCTTCTGAGTTTTTCCGCTGGTAGTTGTCGTTGGTCTCCTCCGGAAAATGGTCACGTGATAGGGGAGTGACGAATCAGGGAAGGATACGTCTGACTGATAAGACCCAATCAGGAAGCAAACGTGGATGTCTGCATCATCGTTTTCAAAAGTGTGGACCCTAGCCGTAAACGTAGCAAAAGTTACGCGTTTTAAAACCAAAACGTATTAGTGTGGATGGGGCGTCCGTGTGGGTGAGAAGTAGGAGCTTTCAGGTTTGGTTTGTGAAGGAGCTGCAACACAGTGGGCTAGAGCTAGAGCCGCTCACCGTCACATTCATGTACAATCTAAAACACACACACGTGTCACCAGTACCATGCTCTCCATTTCTGTCTGCCATATATTCCTCTCCTTCATCTCCCTCATCTCCCTTTCTCATTCATTCACTCACTCTTTCTGCAGATTTCACACTTTCTGCTTTGCCAGAGCCTCTTGTTGACCTCACTTTTACTCCCTCTCTCACTCAGTTGGCTATTGTTTTACTTCTGTCAGTGGCTTAGTCAGCCTGAATTTTCAAATCAATCATGCTGCCTGACTTGTCCTACTTCTCTCAGATGACGCCCCCAAATTCTCCTGTTCTCTTTTTGTGTTTGATTCAGTCTTGTTTTTGAAGAAAATTTGAGGTTTTGAGTCACATTGGGGGGACATGAAGTCAGGCTGACCGCCCATTTTGAGTCTAAACTGATTTCTGGGGTCACTTCGACCGCCTCGGGGCTGCTCCTTATCTTAGCATGTCGTCCGTTCCCAGAAATCTAATAGTGTTTAATATCCCCTTTCACCAGCTTGGTACTGCTGACTGTTATCCATCTCTAGTCTCCACCACACTCACTTTCTCTGAGTGCAAACTCGGAGCAATCTGAGATCTGAGTTCCCTCTGCGTCTCTGATCACTTGGCGCAAGTATGGATGCACACATACGCAGGGTCACTCGAGGCGAGGAGATGGATGCTCCTCTATTGTTTTCGAATATTGAATGAATTTTTCACTAGTAACGTGGAGAGCAGAGCGACTGTGTGTTTTCTGATACTGCAACCTCACAAGAAATGCTTTTCCTACTATTTCTGACCCATGATTCAGACCAAAGCAAATGGACTATTGGTTTGAAAACGACACCATGCCACAGTGAAGTTCTTTCTTTCACCTGCATGGGTAGCACCAAACTGATTATTTATGGGAGAGAACTGGGGAAAATGCGGGATGATCTGCTGATCATCTGACCTGCTTTATCTCCCTTCTGTGTCTCCCTGCAGTTCTGGACATGGCGCGCCATGTGCCCTTGTATCGAGCACTACTGGAGCTGCTGAGGGCCATTTCTACCTGCACTGCCCTGGTTCCTCTGCTACTGCCCCTATCTGGAGACCCGGGACAGGATGAGGAAGAGGAGGAGGAAGAACGCTCTGAGGGACAGACCTCTGTGGGAATGCTGCTGGCCAAGATGAAGACCTGCGTGGACACTTACACCAACCGCCTCAGGTAAAAAAAAACAAGAAGAAAAACTCTCCATTGAAACCCAGGATAAGATTAATAATAAAATATTGATGCACACTTTCATGGAATCTGACCAAAATGTTAGAATCAATTCAAGTTAAGGGCTTCCTCAACAGACAGTGTAGTATTGATCAATTTTGATTGATCAAAAATACATAACTATTGCACCGATTTTGTCTTATTTTGAAGAAACTGGGAAGGACGATGGATCTTGTTACTGACTGGTCCAAGGGGTGTCTGCCCAGTTCATGGGGTACAACATAATTATTAGAACTCTAACCAGAACTATGTATTATGTGTATGTATATATTCATATAATTGTTTAATTTTGATACATTAATTTTTACTTTTATTGTATCGCACTTGGTCCTCCATAGTGCTCCTCTTTCCCCCCTACTTCTCCTCGGCCAGCCATCCTGTCGTAAACCCATTTTACCGTTGTACTCCCTTCTTGTCTCTATGTACTCAGTGAATGATCCACTGGAAGAATTCAGCTGACCTTTAGGGTGTCCCACTGCTCTGGCACAGTTCATTATTCACCCCTCATAGGGTATAGGAATACCAATGCTGTCTAGAGAGGCCCTCAAAGGCACCCTGGCTACATATGCTATTTGGCGTATTTGTTTGTCTCCAAATTTCGTCAAGGTCAATCTAAGACTTTTCAAGACCTTTTAGATGCCAGTTAGAAATGAAATGAGGGATCCCTGAAATGAGGGATTTTTGTTTTTTAAAACACAACAAAAACTTTTGGCCCATCGGAGCATGGCCGTATCAAGAAGCTGCAACATTGGTAATTGGCTCTAAAACTGAAAGGAAGATGTGAAGGCTGTATTTAACAGCATCTAGTTTTTTTTTTAAAAGGTTGCAGACACCCTGAATGTGTTGACAAATGCTTTTGACAGTCAACACATTAACCTTGTTCCCCGTGCTCCAGTAAAGTCACTATATTTGTCACTCGTCGCTTTGGAGAAATAAAGTTGCAGACAGAAAAGTTGTTAAATCTATTGACAGTCATGAACAATTGGTGCTTTTAAACTAAGCAGCACAGTAGGAAGTGCCTACTAAACCAACAAGATGCGTGCTACCGTTTCTTCTTCTTGGCCAGATACTGAGTTGTTATCAAAGCCCTCTGCTGCTCGCATGGCTGCAAATGCCAAAAATCAAATGATTCAAAGTGATATTTTTTGTCGCTAGAGGGAAAGGTTTTGACAGCCACAAACACTTCACTATGCAGGAAAAACCTTGTATCTGCTCTGTATACACTGCTGTGCTACACACACACACACACACACACACACACATCACTTTCTCTCTTCTCTCTCTACTCTCCACAAATGTACCAAGAACCATCAATATTACATAGGCTTCCATCTTGAGGACACAATATTTAAACTAAGAGAGGTGACCCCTACATGTTCGGCCGGGAGAAGCTTGTTCCCCGCGGTCACAGTTCCTGTAAGCCTCTTGACAACATACTGCTCTTAGATTTACATGCATACATGTTGTCTCCCCAGTGTTAAAGGGCTTATTATGAATTTACTTTCCCATGTCACCAAGTAGGTATTTTTAGAATGTGTAGGACATGAATGTTGCAGCATCAGTCCCTGTGTTCTCTTCCAGCAAAGCAATGTCAAGACCTGTGACAGCACAATTCAGACAAGGTACCAAAGGAAGAATCCTGTGATGCTCCTCGTAATGCCTGATAATGTTAAATCAGCCGCGACACATTGCTTATTAAGGCTACAGTGCATAGTGTACACCACATTTTTAGGTCATTGATGGCACTAATTTTAGAATGTATTTTTGCTGTCTCCATTGTCAGGAATGAAGAATTAATAACTTTGCTCTTGCTCTGCTAACAGGCCTGAAGAGAGATGGGTAGCATAGCTAGCGGGCAAGTTGTAGACCACAAGTACCCTGATGAGGGAGTCTTGTGGTTTTAGTGATATCAGCTCAGGCCATAGCGATAGCCAGCCTCATGAGCATGATATACTAAGATTGTTCCAGGCTTACAAAGCAAAACTTTGTTCCAGCATTCTCACACACGCACACAGGCTTTAATGAAAGAATGGCCTGAGGGCAAATGGCGAATCACTGAGACTGATGGCCAGACTTTTAGTCAACAGTCGAAAACCAGTCTGGCGTTAGCCTGGCTGGCTTGTGTCTATCTGGCCACTGGCTGACACCATCCTCGTCCCGCGCAGACTATTCTGGGACAGGGGGAGCTTGGCAGCCATTCAACTTCACATAAGGTTAGGGGGAATGCTGGCTTTTCAGTGACCTCCTCCTCCCCTCTGAATGTGCCCACAGAATCCATTTGCCTAGCGGCTCCCTTTGCATTTAAGGACAAGGTTATAAGATGCTTGAGTTTTTTTTTTTTTTTGTTTGTTTACTTTGGGTTTTCAAATTGTCCTCTTTGAGTTTTGGAGCCGGGACTTCTCTTTTGGTGTGCTCCAAAAAAAGATTCCCAGACACCTCATAAAAATTGTGGTCTACTGAGGTCAAAACCAGTGGAAAGATATGAAGGCGGAATAGGCGGTGGGGTATAAATAAAAGTTATTTATGCTGTGAGGCTGAATAAAAGCTGATTAAATAATTGATGGTACCTGGGCAGTGGTTCTCTCTGGCTGAACATTGGGTCAGACCTTTCTTCTCTTCACACCTTTAAGGGTTCGACCTTCTCAGAATCAAATTTAGAAGATCAGAATCTTCTACATTTCTTAAATCTTCTTCTCTTCACATCTTTAAGGCTTCGACCTTCTCTCGTGCAGCCTAACCCCCATAACAGGGCATGAAAAATGCCTATCTTTGTGTTTATGTGGGCATGCAAGCCGGTGTGTGCAGAAGGTGAAACTGGGATACGCATTTCAGCTCTTCAAACATGGTTGGCAAGAACTGCGAATGCCGTTTGGTTCGTAATTATAACGAACTTAGAAGACCAGCTCCTTTATTTTTCCATTAATGAGTATGAAACTGGGATCTTCTCTAGAAACTCCAAGGACATAAATTCCCCATACCTATAGAAAGTGTCATGCATATCATTGGTACTCTGAAATCCCTAATAGGAATTTGGTTTCTTCTCTTGGTCCCTTTTCCAGGTCAAAGAAAGATAAGAGTAAAGGTGTGATGAAGACGGATAGTTCGGATCCAGAGCCCGAGGGTTTGACTCTACTGGTACCCGACATCCAGAGGACGGCTGAGATTGTCTACGCCGCTACCACCAGCCTACGGCAGGCCAACCAGGGTACACACACACACACACACACACACATACACACACCCCATCAGGTTTCAATCATGTGCTTCAGTGACCCAAGAGTCTGCAGGTTTTCATTCCGACCAATCACTAAAGCAGCTCATTTCTGATTGAAACACCTTCCACCAGAGACGACAAATCAGTGAAATCGGTTGCTATTGTGTTTGGTAGCAGTTGAATTGAAAACCACTTCACTGTACCTTACACACACAAATTATTATTACGATTATTTCAAACTTTTACCTTGATTACGATTAATGAACGATTATTTATTTTATACAGGGTGTTTTATTTTGAAATTTGTTTTATTTTGAAAATTGACCGGATGCTTTATGCCGTTCCTGTGTCTGACTTCCTGCCCGGCTTGACACATTCGCTCGCGGCTCACGGAAAAAATAGACCAGACGCCAAAACTATTGCTGCAGAGCACAAGCCGGCCACGGAGCTCCCTGCCGCAGCGCGGCCGCTCTGAAAGGTCAAAACCGGTCTGAACCCGGCGTTTATTAGATGAGATGGAGGCACGTGACTGAACATGACGTCGTATTTTTTTTAAGGGGACAGTTTATGAACGCACGCATTGGGGAAAGTATTAACCGAATGAACCGACATGAGCAAGATTAAGATGAGAGGTTCTAAATGTCGGTTTCGATACATTTTCGGTTACTTGCCCAGCCCTAGTATGCACACCGTAAAATTTTGAATGGTTCTTTTAAAAGTCTGTTGCCATAGTCTGTACCTCCTCTCTCTCCCCCTGACTTTTAATTTCCCCTTCTTTCAACTCGGTCTGAATTATTTCAGCAGGTCCCTGCTCTCTTCCCTCTCTCCATTTGTCTCTCTCTCCCTCATTCGTCGTCTCTGCGTCCTGCCTTCTTGGTACAAGGACAAGAAAATAGGTCTCTAAGTTTAGCTTGCCAAAAAGTCCAAATTCCCTGAGCTGTGATTGACTGCAGCCACTCTCCATTTCATCTTAATCAAGTATGCCATTGGCCTATTTTTTCGAAACTTGACCACACAGTCCCAAGCAACAGGTCAAAACTCACCTTTGGGTTTTGAAAAAAAACAACTTAAAGGCACCCTTCAAGCAACAATTTTAAAAAATCCCCATTTTGTTCTTCATACAGTTTGGTGTGTCACTGTCTTATGAAGGCCGCAAAACGTTTTCATCAAAGAGCAGTGTTGGGCTTGTTACTTAAAAAAAAATATATATATATATATTATATATATATATTTCAAATTACTCATTTTTAGTATTACATTACTTATTACTCCCTGGGAGAAGTAATTTGTTACACTACTTGTAATATTACTTTTTTCGTAATATGTAATCATAATTCGTAATTATTATTGTTTTTGGAGGGGGGGGGGCATTATTCAGCCATTTGTCACCTAGAGAATACAGGGCCATTAACATAACACCGGTAATGCATGGTCAAGCATTACACCTCCCCCATTGCTTTGTTGCTCCACCATACACATTATTAATTATCCTCCACCCTCCCTTCTCCTCCTCTCCAGAAAATCACAGAGGATTTTTATGTCCAGTCCACATTAATGGCTGTCCAAGGGAAGTGATCGCTGAGTTGGGTTTTGGGTGGGGGTGGAAGTATATGTGTATGGTACTGATAAAGATTTATGTCATTGTCACTTTACATAAAGAAATCCATATGATAATGGCCAGGAGGATCACACTGCCCATCCTACAGAGCGCTTGCTTGGATGGTGTGGGGCTTGCCGGACAGGGGCCTGGATGGATGCCTAATTGTTGAATTAGCACTTAGTCTTTAAGAAACGTCTTTGGAAGGAGTCTCAATTGGACAGGAGTGGGACTGTATTGACCAGGGAGGGGAAACATCAATATCCCTTCGCTAATGTGTCAACTGAACAGGCAAAATAAATGATGAAATCGATGGCCCATGCTTTCCTTATGCGCACCTCCCATGTTTCCAAAGTCTGACAGTAATAGGGCCAGTTACATGGATGGAAGTATGGCACAAGTATGGAACCCTAATAACCGTAAACCTGCTATATATAGACAGTACAGTATATATAGACAACATAATTGCATGCAGCAACCCACCCCTTCCATGCTTTATTGCCATTGAGAATTGGCGGGCATTCAACATGATGATTTGACTTGAACATGCATCGACTGTCGATAAAGAGTCGTACTTTGAAGAAGTGACAGATTTGTGGGGCAATCCCGGGTAAGCTTCTCCTAACGATGGTAGTGTCATTTGTCAGTATGAGGAATGGGGAAAGCTGTTAAATGTGGAGAAGACAGACCTGGAAAGAAAAGTTGCATGGAGAACAGAACTTGAGTTTCTTATGACTTCATGCTCAAAGCCTAAAAATCTTCAATACAGGTAAACATGGCATTTTAAGTCTTAAATTCAGTTTCAGAGGTCTTTTAGTGCTCTGTTTTTCCGCTGAAAAATAACCCCAGTCATGCAGACCTATATTCTCCATAGTTTGATTTATTTTTTCAGATTTATTTCAATTGCAAATTTGGTCTTAAATTCCTTTCTAACTGGCTTTAAAAAGCTATTAAACCCGAAGACAACCTGGGAATGTCTGTGAGAAAAGTGTATTGTTCAATTCCAAGAATAGGAACACAATCGCAGGTCTTGTTAAATTTGTCTGTATTAAGAACCACTGCCAGCCTTTCTGCTGTGCTTGTGTGTGCATGCGTGCATCTGTGCACACGTGTTTGTGTGTGTGGATGTGTGGATGTCTGTTTGCCAAAGATTAATGCCAAGATTGTAGGTGTGATCCAGTGGCGTACTGAGGTGAGCGCTGTGATGAGCAACCTTGTGGCAGGCAGGCCCTGCAGCACTCTCACAAGGGAAGACTTCTGAAGCTGTTGGTTTTCTATCATGGTTACATACTCTACTTCCCCACCCCTCCCCCAACCTCCCTACCAGAGAGGAAGCTGGCAGAGTCTTCAAAGAAGGTGTTGAGCCGGCCTAAACCCCTGTCCATCCTACGCTCCCTAGAGGAAAAATACGTAGCTGCCATGAAGAAGCTCCAGTTCGGTGAGTTCTTGTTATGTGTTTGCTTTTGTGTGTGGGTGTGTGCATGTTGTCCGCATTGGTTAAAGGTGCTCTATGTAGCATTTCAACATCAATACACTATAGACATTATCAAACATATCAAAATATGTTTCTGTAATGGTAACTTTTCTGTATGTACGTGTAATGAAGACATTTCAACAGATACAAGGTTTAAGAGTATAGGGTATAGTACCAGAGTAGGGTCGGGTCCAGTCCTGTCATGAGAATAACAGAATGCTGATATTCCTATATTCCAGACACCTTTGAGATGGTCTCAGAGGACGAGGATGGAAAGCTGGTGTTCAAGGTCAACTACCACTACATGTCTCAGGTGAAGAATGCCAGTGATGCCAACAGCGCCGCCCGAGCCCGCCGCCTCGCCCAGGAGGCTGTCACCCTGTCCACCTCACTGCCCCTGTCGTCATCCTCCAGCGTCTTTGTCCGCTGTGACGAGGAGAGGCTGGACATCATGAAGGTATGGCATCCATATTGGCGTCTAATCCAGTGTATTTGAGTTGACAGGTGAGCGGGCAGAAAAGAATCCTGCTATTCCTCAGAATTTTAGATGTTGAATATGGACACAAATACACTTTTTGTATTATGGCACTTGATAATGTACACTATCTTCTGAAATAATTGGAAATCAAACCAACTTTCGGTCTCCACACATTCATCTGACAGCATATGATCAATCAATAAGGATACAAATATAAGAAAAATCTTTTATGAATAGATAAATTGAAAAATGGCTATTGCCATGATTATTGGTACACCTTTCTGTTACTTAGTTGCACAGCCTTTCGCAATGATGACTGCTTCCAAACCTTTCTTGTAACCATCAATAAGCTTTCCTGTACCTTTCTGCTGGCAGTTTTTCCCATTCTTCAATTGCAACCTGTTCCAGTTCTTCAATGTTTGAAGCATTCCTTTGACCAACTACACATTTCAGGTCTTACCATAGGTTCTAAATGGGATTGAAATCAGGATGCATCGCTGGTCACTCCAGAACAGTCCAATGTTTTCTCTTAAACCATTCATGGGTGCTTTTGGATGTTTGTTTTGGGTCATTGTCCTGCTGAAGGAGCCATGACCTTTGACTGACACGCAGTTTTCTAATACTGGGTAGAACATTTTACAGCAGTGGGGTCTTCTGTGGCCTCCAACCGTAACCCTTCTTGGTTAAGTGTACGGAATACAGGCCGAAACCATTACCCCAGACCTCTCCAGGTCAGCCTTGAGATCTTTGGATGTCATGCGATGTGTTTTTCAATGACTCGCACCAACCTTTGACCACATCTGAGATCAATTTTCCTCTTACCACCACGCCCTGGGAGATTCTTAACAATTCCATGAGCAGCAAACTCCTTAAGAACATTGCCAACTATGGAAACAGGAATACCAAGGTCTCTAGAGATGGCCTTATAGCCTTGTGAACACTTAGGTTTGGTGATAATAGTTTTTCTAACATCCTCAAACAGCTATTTTCTCCTCACCATTTCCATGAATAAGTTTGAAAGATCAAACCTTATTTTAGGAGTAATTTATACAGGAATGCAGTTAATTCAAAGGGGTTCACAAATGTTTTCTCACATCTGTATAATTTGAGAGTAATAGATGGCCTAGGATTGACACTTGCACAACAGCGAAAATTCTGTTCAGATAATAACCAGCTTTCTGAGTTATTAAGCAATATATCATGGTCAACTGTGTCAAACGCTGCACTAGGTCTAGGAGAATCGCGATGGAACAATACATTTTATCAGCCGTAAGGAGGAGGTCATTAGTAACCCTCAGGAGAGCAGTCTCAATGGAAGCCTCTCATTCTCAAATTCTCTGTGTCTTCTCATGAATGAGAGGAATACAACACCTACAGGAGGGAGAATCTGGCACCTTGTATTCTCCCCCTTATCAGAGAAATATGCCAGAAACTCTTAAGTGTTGAGGAGGGGTATAGGACTGCAGTGTTTCCCTTATCTTTATTTGTGGTGGAAGGGCATGGCTTTCCTCCTTTCGAGGCCTGTTCCTTGGAAAATACAATGTTCATCTGGACTGAATCTATGACACTGAAAATAATCCTGGAGTTGTTGCAGTTTAGAACAGAAAAGTATGCCACCTCATGGGTGAGAGTAAGGGATGTAAAGCCCACATGGATATTAAAATCGTTGTGTATCAGTACTCTGGTAATGGGAAAGTAGCTCTGATATTTGGTTTTAGCAGTCTATACAGTAAAATACCTAAGAGGGGCCTTGCCAGCAATTTGAAAGCCAAGAGAATGAAATTTAGGAGCATTAATAGTCGTTTTAATAATGACTGCTAGGCTTCCTCCTCGCCCAGATAATCTGGGCTGATGAAAATGGGAATAGATGGGAGGAGAGGTTTTGTTTAACAGTGCAGCTTTCACCCTCACTCGGCTATGATTCTGTCATCATTAAAACATTCTAATTCATTTGACACAATAAAATTCAGGAAACAGGGCAGTCTATATGTCCATGGGATGGGGCATGTAACAAAGAAGTTGTTTCCCATCTTAACATTATGTCAAGCACCAATGCACTCTGTAATGTTTTCAGAGAGTAGCAAAGCTCCATCCACCCTCCATGGCCTCCATCCTGTTGGGATGGAGGCCATTGCAAGATGGTCTCACCCAAAACAAATCAAAGTTGTTCACATAGTCCAGACCAGTAGCTGTACAATCGTTCAGAAGCCAGGAGTGGTGGGAAAACAGCCTAGTCCAATTCTGCATGCCTCTCCAATGGGTGGGGAGGGGGCAAGAGTCCAGTCCAGGAAAGTGTCCACTGTTAAAGTCTGATGTCATTAGCGCTGGTATGAACAATGATCATGTCCAGATTGGGGTGTTTGTCCGGGATGGTGAGGAGTCTTTGCTGCAAGTCTAAAACCTGGGCACGAGGGAAGCGGAAGTCTTTGAACGGCCAATTTTCCAGAGCATGGCAACATTCCTCACCATAGAGTAACCTAGGATGACCATAGTAGTAACTGAGTCCATAGCAGGAGGAGCAGAGGGGAACAGGGGCAGCAGGGACAGGAGCAGGAGAAGTATGGTGAGGAGGGTCCAGGAGGGCCTGTGCCCCCCGAGCAGCTGCCCAAAGGTAGCGTAAGGAGGGGTTTGATAGATTCCTCTCGTGGCTATTCTGGCCCTGGCCATCAGGTTTTTGCAGCGGTCCACAGGCAACCAGTGAAGGCTGGTCCCTGTCCAGGCGTTCAAGGACCAAAAAGCAGTTACTGGTGGAGCACGTGGGGACGGCAGACTGGTGGAACTCCCCTCGCCTTGCTTTTGACCACAATCTTTTGGGGGGTGGGACTGCTGGCGGCAATAAAACAAAAAGCAAACAATAGTAAAATAGTGCAGTAAACTTAGCATCCCGCTGTAACAACAATCTTAGAGTCGCACCGCAGAAATATTGCTACACTACATATCAAACCATGCACATTCAGTCAAAACACAGCTCATGTGATGGATGATCTACAGCAGTGGTCTCAAACCATGTGCCATGTAGGGCTGGGAGTATGCAGGTTTTCATTCACACCTTCATCAAGAGAGTCTGTGATTTTTTTTTTGATTTTTTTTAAATGTCTTTATAAATGTTCTTGTTTTAAATTTCTTTTAATGCCTCATGTAAAGCACTTTGAACTGCCTTATGTATTAAAGGTGCTATACAAATAAACTTGCCTTGCCTAGTCAGAGAAAAGAGTAAAACTAAATGAAAGCTTGCCTTGACGCGCATCTCCAAACACTCATCTCTTACTCATTCCCTCATTGACATTTAATAAATGGCGCTCACCTCATAAGTTGATAAATGGCAAAGTCTCCTTTACTAAATGTCAAAATCCTCATCTATTTAGCTCTATTTCTCCAAAAGAATACATTAACTCTAAAGGCGGGCAGTATACTTACCACAAAGTTTAGCTTGTCTAAAATGGGGACAGTCCAAGATGTCACCTCATACACATTTGCATATTGTCGCTCCAACTTCATATTGTTAGTTAGTCATAAAGGTTAGTCATAAAGGTGCAGATATCCTCTAACAAGCTCAGCAAGCAAACCCTCTAAATCAGTGGTTCTCAAATCCGGTCCTCGGGGGCCAGAGTTTCTGGCTTTCTATCCTACCAGGTTGTTAATTGCATTCACCTGGACTAAACCAGTCCCTGATTAGACAACTAGAATGGAAACTACCTGGCAGAATAGGAAACCAGCAGTACTCTGGACCCAGAGGGCCAGATTTGAGGACTACTGCTCTAAATGATTGTTTTGAAAGAGTTGACCATGAGATTTTAGCATGGAGTCAATGAACCGAAAAAGGAAATGGACACACTTTTCCGCAAAGCAACACAACCAGTCACATGATATCTTATTCCTCAGACACTACGTGGCTGTCTGCAATTGGTCTCAGTTCAAGCCAGCAAGCCTTGCCGAAGCCAATGCAGTCGCTAATTTTTCCCCACAAATGTGTCCTTTTTTCAGACAAACCTGCCGACGTTTGTTTCCACAGCAAGTATACCATGGCCTTAAGCAGGAGCAGTAAAGTACAATGTCTGAAATGGGTGGAAATCTTGTTTTCTTGGAGCTAAGTACCACCCTATCTTTGTGTACTAGCAGCCCATGCATTTATCCAGTATTGTCTGAGCGGCAGTTTGATTAAATCTTGAAAGGCTTTGACTTCAGATTTACCCCATTTTGCGGGAAGTGCACTAAAAGTGTTGGGTCTGAATGTTGGTGTCAAAATAAACTTACCACATGAGCGACGCTCAACGGCCTCGAGAAATCTCGTGAGCGCAGTTGTCGAGTCATCTCAGTGTTACAAATCCCAACAATGCTACTCCCAATGTGCTGGTTTAGATAGGGGTCAGGGTGTTTGCTTTCTTTGAGAGAAACACACTGCTGAGAAGTTTGCCTCAGGTTTCACTCGGGACACCTTGTTTGTTGATGAACGAAATACCATCCTTCTCCCCACGAGTCTTTCCTCCATCTCTCCCCTTATTCATCCCTCCCTTTCTAAGCCCAGATATTGTATCAAGTCTCCCGAGTCAGCTTGAATTCAATGTGCTTCTAGCTGAAAATAAATATATACAGTGCCTTGCAAAAGTATTCAAACCCCTTGACTTTTTGCTGTGCTGTTGAGTTTCAATTTCAAAACACATTTATTTGGGAATAGAGTTCTTTGCAAAGCACTCTATTCCATCAAAGTGAAAATATAATTGTTGAAATTTATGTCGAAGGTTAAAATTAAAATAACAGAAATCAAGTTTTCATAAGTATTTAACCTCTTTGCTTTGTTCAAGGTAAGTTGCCACACCAGCAGAAATTTGTTCAACATTTCGTATTACCGTTACTCATATGTCACAATTAGATTATATTTAGTCATTCTGAACATTGGTTTCCTTTCAAACTTTTTAAACTTGTCTTTCTTGCTACCAAAGCTGAGTCCAAGTCCCTTCACTACATCTTAATGGGATCTTAGGGTGTACAGTAGGGTAGGCTCTCCATCAGAATACTGAAACACAGTATGGAATTATGGTTCATTTATGGATGACATTACAGTCTGGGTCTTGGAAGTTTAAAAGAATATATCAATTTGGTATCCTGCACCTCTAGAGAGAGGGAAAGGGAAGGAGAACAAGGCTTCCTCTTCACATCAAAGGTTTTCGCTGCATCAGTCAGATGGGCGCCAGCTTACAGCAAATGTTAGAGTAAAAAAAACTATTAATCATCAGTGGGGTGAAGTGTATATTGTATGCTGTAATTATGGATTGGGGGTTTTAGTTCCCAATCTCCACTGGCACAGAGATATTATTACTATTTTAGAAATTTGTATTTCCAGGCTTCTGGAAATGCTCTGTGTAATATTTGTTTTGTTTTTCAGGTCTTTGTGCTTCTTTGATTAATGAGCTTATCTCATTTAGCAGGGAAATAAATTGGATTTTGCTACAAAAGCCACGAGTGGTATAGATAGAAATGGTCTCTTTCTCTGTACTAATTTCAGCCTTTAGCTTTATTGTTGATTACATTGTTGTGGCGGTAGAAAAAGCTGAAAGGGGGTTTGTCACCAGTGCTCCATGAATGTTGTGTTGTTCGGCCTATTTTTGGCCGATTTACTGTTATCAGCGCCTCCTCAATTTCTTCAATTAACGCCCTTTCAGTGTGTGATTAATAACTACCCCCGTTAGGCTATTTGTTTTAAAGCCTCTCTCCTCTTTGTGTTGGTAGGTTCTCATCACAGGCCCAGCCGACACACCGTACACCAACGGCTGCTTTGAGTTTGACGTGTATTTTCCCCAGGACTATCCCAACTCTCCTCCGCTGGTTAACCTGGAGACCACCGGCGGACACAGCGTGCGCTTCAACCCTAACCTCTACAATGACGGCAAAGTGAGTAGAAAGACTAAAAAATCAGACAGAAAATCATCAAATATGCAGTTCTTGATTGGATGCGATGTTAAATTGACGAGTAAGTGCAAAATGCAAACATTAGTATTTGAATCTGGATGACAGAATCTACCCTAAATCTCAGACATCCTTGGACCTGTTAACATGCCCAGTTTTGATGCCAAACATTTGAGACGCCCCTCAAGGCTGCTACCAAGACATGTTATATGTATAGCTCTTCCCCTCCGGCCCTGGCTTCCTTCCATTGGCGATAAAGGTGCCGGGGCTTGCCACATCTGCCGATCCTCATTAGACAGCCTCTGACAGTCCACATCTATATTTTCATAATGGGCCCAGACAGCTGCTGAGGCTCCTGAGGCTCGCCAACAAGCTTGTTGATCATCAACACATCGGCCAAGATTCCCTGGTCGAATGTTCTTCCAGTGACTGGTCGTGTTTGCCTGCAGCATGAATGCACAGCAAGGAGTAAAAATCATTGGACCAACATTGTTTTTTGTTGTTGTTTTTTTCCCTAACTCAGGTATGTTTAAGTATCCTCAACACTTGGCATGGGAGACCAGAGGAAAAATGGAACCCACAGACCTCAAGCTTTTTACAGGTGAGGTGGAGAATCCAGTGAAGCCTGTATGAAATGATCAGGTTGTGACTCTGTTGTGTCAAAAGCATCATTGCTGTGTCATTACGCTGCCGGCGGCGCTGTATTAATAGGCTTGGTGTTGTGACAACTGTCATGAAGGATGCTCCTTGAAAGTCAAGCTATTATTACTCCCCGGTGACAGCGGGTGGGTGTTAATCAAACCAAACACAAACTGGTATCACTTGAACCTCCAGGTTATGCCGTTCTCAGACACATCACTCATCTTGAACACCGAGACTGGTGGGTTCAATTCCAAGTTTAGCCCTCAATTGTCAAGGTCTCATAACGTCTATTTTTACTAGCGACTATTTTTATCATTGACTGTGAAAATGCACAGCTAGCAGTCTTGTCCCTGATGAAATGCCTTCTTAAATGTACGGGGGCACACATTTTCAAAATACGTGAATGTGGATCATTGGGTCATTCTGAGCTGCAACCAGGTAGTCTGACTAGTGTCTCCTGGGCTTACAGACCGACCGAGGAATGGGAATGGGTGGAAGGAGGGGCGGGAGCATCCATCAGAATAATAAAGCTGTAAATCTCCTTATAGTCTACAAGCCGAGGCCAGTCTGGGAGGGGGGACACATCTCACTGTCACTCATTTATGTGTGCAAGTCAACATCCAACCACTCGAGTCCCTAGTCTCACTCTTTTGACATAAACATACAGTACATGTCGTTTTCACGGCGAGCAGGATGTTGCATTTGTTCATGCAAGCATGCAATCCGAAGCCTCATCCCGGAGTGCTCCGGTGGTTCCCAAGTGGCAGCTTATATATGACCGTATGAATGAGCCCACACACACATGTTGACACACACCCACAGTCGTTTATCATACATGTTGTCGTTTGCCGTGCACATGCTAGCAGTCATGTCCAATGTATATTGATCCGGTGATAAGCCATGTCCTTGGAAATGGCTCCCTCCTCTTTTTTTTTATAATTCCCCCATTTGCAGGTTTGGAGAGTTCATAGAGATGTCTCCATTGATTATTATTCTAGTTAGTCCGCGTGGGATCGATAATGGAAAATAAGGGGGTTGGTGAGAAGCAGGGAGGGGGCGGGTGGTGGAATCAAGTGGTTGTCAACTGGGGTGGATATTGGCTGTGAGATCTGGAAGCCCAGTTTAGGAGGGAGAAGGATCACAGCAGAGTTGAAGGTTGTCGGTGTCAAGTTGTTGGAGCAGTTTCAAGGGCAGCTGTCCCGTCTCCGCCTTGGCAGGGGCAGGCAGGCAGGCCTCCAAGCCCCGGCTTGTCCTTGTTGGTAATGTAACGGCTGGGAATAGACAGAGTGATGGAGGGAGACGTGTCCCCGGTCTCCTTGAGACAGGCCAAGGCATTAATTGAGCTGTTAATAAAGATATATTGAGAGATATATATTTTATAGGGCCAAAACATTCCTTGCTTTTTGTCAGTGTCCTCCACTGCCAGACTCAATGCAGGAATTTTGCAATTTTGGGCACACCTACAAATAATTGTCTTTTTTTTTTTTTTTGAAAAACATCTTTTAGACTGAGCATGTAAACTCCTCTCTCATTATCTGTTCTGTTTAGCCAATCAAACACAAACATGATTTTTATTTACCTCACGGCTAAAATTGAATCCCCTTCCTGAGGCTTCCTCTCACAAGAAACAGCGCTGGATAAGACTCCAAACTCCAAACTGCACACATGTGTGTTAGATACCAACTTGACACTTTTTAGTTGTCAGAGAAATTCCCGACAATGCAGATATAGGGTAAACATTATTATATTTTATTATTAATAAATGATCATTATTATTACTATTATTGGCATTCTATGCAAATAATTAGTGTTGGTATTTGTTTCTATTTTCTATTGCAATGATTTTACAGCATTTTTATTTTTTTTATTCTAGAGCTCCTTAAATGTTTTTGGATAAAAAAATCTGGTGCTTCCAAGCCTTAGGAGCACCAGCTCCTCCACAACGTCTACACTCAGCTCCCTTGCTTACCTTCAATAAACGTGATGTATATGTATTGCTGGCATGCGTAGAACCTGAATCCCCAGCAGTCATGGAGTTCCGGGAATATTCGAATTTTGTGTTCCAGACAGGGGAAGTCAGGAAAGTTTACACGTTTCACTTCTAATGCACGGAGAGGGAATATACCAGAATGTACTTTCCCAGACGTTTCACACATTCAGTGCATTAGATGGTTTTCAGCCCAAGTAGTGGAAACCAGACCACCCTCTTTAGAACTTTTCTGAGCTGAAACACATCAGCACTAGAGAGGCCAATGGATTTGGGGAGTCTAAGAGGAGGTCAACAAGCATCAACCATCAGTTGAAGGGGGAAATAATAATTAGGACTATCTACAATGTTTTGTACCGAAAGTGGGTCTTGGAAAAGTCATAAAGCTGAGATATTTCAGTGCTAAAATTCAAAACAGCAATTGTCAGCAGCCTGGCCTTTCTAGCGTTAAAAACAAAACAGGAAGGAATAAAATTTTCAGGTTGTAATGTGCTCTGACGTAGTTATTGAAACCCTGTATAATCAATCAATATAATAATATAATATTGATATCTTCCTCCTTCCCTCTCCATACAGGTGCTAGTGTCGGTGCAGTCTCTCATCCTGGTGGCGGAGCCCTACTTCAACGAGCCGGGGTACGAGCGCTCCCGCGGGACTCCCAGCGGCACCCAGAGCTCCCGGGAGTATGATGGCAACATCCGGCAGGCCACCGTCAAGTGGGCTATGCTGGAGCAGATGCGCAACCCCTCACCGTGTTTCAAAGAGGTGGGGAACCGTAACATTGCAAAGCACTTCACATTAAGCTTTGATAGGTGACTGTTCAGGTGCTCCTTCTCCCCATTCACATGCATATTGGCATAAAAATCGTCAAATGTAAAGATCCTGATTTCCAGCGCATATTATCCTCTGCTGGCATTCTCAATCCCAACGAAACTGCCGACCTTGGAAAACCCATATCTGTGGAACCTTACTGTTCTACTCCGGATGTGGAATCATCATCTGAAGACACTTTGCGATAAAATTCAATACGCTCCCTTACACGTTTTCACCACTTTCAGCCCTGAAACCGACAACAGGACAAAACCGCCCCGCCTCCCCGAGGGATGGCATTAGGGGTCACTGGCAAATAATAAATTCCCTGTTTATTAATTCCCAGGTAGATGATATCCTCTGGATGCCGGCCCATTCCTCGTCTCCCTTCTCCTTGCTCTTTTCTTTTAATTTCCTCCCGTCCTTGACATGGACCACGCCGAGGCAGATAGCGCCGGGGATGATAGTGATCATTCAGCTCTGCTCATCTTCCAGAAATGTCGAGAGAGAGAGAAAGGGAAGAGGATGAGGGAGGAAAAGAGGGAGAGGGGTAAAATAGAGAGAGAAATCACCCTAACAGACAGGAAGAAGTGATAAAATGAGGGGGGATGGAGAGAGCAGGGAGAGGGTGGGCATTGAGGTTTGCTGCTTGTGGCATTGCTCTTCTCTGACTCTAATATCGACTGCAGCTAATACAGTCAGACTGACAAAAAAATCGCACAACACGCACACCCAAACAAACTGCTGGTGAGTGAAGACAGGTCAGGACATCTGTCTCTGGAAGTCCAGTCCATGTGCGCTAATGTCTTTCAATTAGATGTCAGTTAGCATGGCTGCCGAGGCATTAGGCCTGAGAGAGGATGGGTGGGAGCCGATGGGGGGGATGGGTGATGGTGGGTGCAGTCTGGAGATAGGGTGAGCTGCCACACCCTAAAAGAAAAAGGTGTGGTGTGTCTTCCACGCTTGTGAGTGGTTAGGGTACTTTATTGACACTTAGTACACCAAGCAGACATGATGGCGTGTCCACTCTGCACTCAGTTGGACTGCCAATAAGCAACAACAGTAAACTTTTGTGTGATAGCATATCAAACTAATGTTGCAGCACCTCAGCCCCAAAAGCCGAGGAATGAGGAGGACTGGTTAATGAATGATAAGGTCTAATGAAGAGCATGATAGCTTGAAATGTCACGTAAGGTGGTAATGAATAAAAGAGCACATGAGCACATATCTAATTAAGATAAAATGCACATATAATAATTTGGTTGATATATTTAGTTTTGTGCATTTTATGTCCATGTCTAATCCATCCTAATTTTTACTCTGACTGTATGATGCTGGCCACTTAATGTGTATCGTTTACCTTTCTGGTAAGGGTTCGGTGGTATATATGTATGTGTATTTCTATTGAATGAACAGTCTGTACTGTATACACACAACACATGTTGCATATTGTGCATCAAAATGGCTTAAAAAACCTAGTAACCTAGGCTAGTGGAAATTTCAGACAACTAGCCTGACTGGCTAGTGTGCAAAATCCTGCAGTTCCACCCCTGCTGACAAGAATAACAATCTAGCAGGGGGACACTGAATACTTAAAAATAATGTTTGTCATGATAATGGTCAAATTGAAAGGTATTGACACAAAATATTGTGTACAAAAAACAAACAAGAATTGACTTAATTTTTGACTAGATCAAAAGCAGTTATACCAGTCTTTTCCTGGAATTTTCTGGCATGAAAATAGTCAAATTTAGAGATCGGCAGCTTCAGTCCATAAATAGATTGTTCTTGACCTTCAGAAACCCACATTGGTCAATAATCAGTCACCCTCCACATCAAACACACAACTCTTCCTGAAGCCATCTGTGTTTCCCATAGTGACAAGTGGGCCACATCTATTGCTGTTGTCGAAAGAAATCAATGCTCAGCATTTGAGCAAGATGTGTAGATAATGTTCCAAATTGGATTGGTTGTGATTTAACAGTGAGGTACATTATTCATAGCTCTTCACACACACACTTGCTTACATGATAGTAATGCATGCTGAGCAGGGGTAGAAGCAGTGCTGGTTATCTTTCCGTGGGTCTTGGGTGGAGGTATAGCTGGCCATACACATCAGGCGAGAGATGCTGGCTTGAAAAAAAAAACACTGGGTCCCTGACATCAACCGGATGGTGAAATTGACCGTTGGAGCTCGTGCTATCGAGGGAATATAGCAGGGTCTCTGCATTTCTATCTGCCTGAGCGATCACACATACACACAGAGACACACACAGAAATTCAGTTAAGCTTGTGTGAGACACCCCTACATGCTCTTCTCACCACTGCCCTTTTAGCGCCTGCAAGCCTTTGGCATAGACAAACATCCACAAGGAGAGGAGAATAACATGAACACGGCAGCGTGTTGCAGTCTTCCCCTGCCCATAGATTACCATTCAGATCACATTTCTACATCATTGATGAACCAAATCTAAACATCTATTTTGTATTTTAGTTAAAGAAATACAAATACAATATGCAAGTTTTTTGGAGATTGTCCCTTTGGTCAACTTCCCTGTTAAGTGATGAGAACATGCACTAAAATCATCCACGTGTCCCTGGTAGACTGAAGGTTCCAGTGCTCCATGCTAACACTTTAGCGTACACTATTTTGAGCGACAGTACACTCCAGGCTAACAATTTAGCATACACTATGTTGAGTGATAGTAGGCTCCAGGCTAACAATTTAGCATGCACTATGTTGAATGATAGTGTATGCTAAAGTGTTAACATGGATATAGTACATGCTAACACTTTAGCATGTACTATGTTGATTGGTAGTAGGCTACTAGCATTATCTCAGGTTCCCACTGCTCATGGAATTCCTGGAATATCACAGAATTTTGAGAGCTATATTCCAGGCCAAACGGAAGTCTCTGTCTCTCTGCGGAAGTCAGGGAATATCAGGGAATTTTACAAATGGGTCACTTTACAGGACTATACCAGAATGTATTTAAAACTTGTTTCACACATTCATTACATTAGATGGTGGTTTTCAGCCCAACTGTAGTGGACACCAGACTTAACTCCTTTTAGTAATAAAACATGCTTGTGCTTTTTTTACATATGGCCTGTGGATTCTTAAATTTACTAAATGAAATATCATTATATATATATATATCACTATATATAGCTGATGTATGTTTGTTTTTGGTGCCACTTCTGGTGAGAGTAATCACCCATTGCCTACCACCTTCACCATCACCTTTTCTAATGGAAAGAAAAAGTCACGCTCCAGGAAAGTAGTCCCTGCTAGTTACAACATACCGCCTTATTTCCTGTAAATGTCACCAATCTCCCACAGAAAACTGCTAGACTTAGCTACTATCACTCAACATAGTGTCTGCACCCACAGTACTGTATCTCTGGATCCATGTTGACGATGTCGCTAGCATGTCTCTGCCCATAAGAGCTTGGGATTGGAGGGATCCAGCATCGTGGACAAAATTTTATTTTTGGTACGGTGTGTGTGAGAATCCAACATTTGTACATGCTATTTATAGAGCGGGCGATAGAGAATGAAGCACAGGTTTGAATTATGCAGAAGGAGATTGTCAGGTGGAATTAAGGACAACGGGTCACATGTTGAAATATGGATCACTGCGGGTGGGTGTGTGTGTGAGAGTGAGAGAGAGAGAGTACACTTTTAAATGAATGCATGTTTAAGCTAAGACCTGTGTGTGTGTTGTGTGTGTGTGTGTGTGTGTGTGTGTGTGTGTGTGTGTGTGTGTGTGTGTGTGTGTGTGTGTGTGTGTGTGAGTGATACAGATACAGATACAGATACATCCTCACTTTCGCATCTGCACTGAAGTGTAAATTGTCCATTACAGCCAATAACAGGTGACATCCTTAACTAGCCCAATCACTACACCCTCATCCACCATAATGGTTCATTCCACCAAGAGAGGAGGAGTCATTGGAGGCTGAATAGACTTCCATATATGCTTCCATTGGCCTCTGGTGGCTCTTGGCTCTGAATCACGTTCCAGGGTTGCAGAGAGGAAAGTGCTGCCTAACATGCTCATGTGTTAACAAGAGGAAGGGGAAAAAACACACAAATTCCCTCCCATTCACTGTGTACAGTATATCTCACACACATACCAAAAAGTTGTGGTGGGCCGTCCTGTCAGGGATGTGAGTGGTAATGTACTCTGTTCTGCTGCATTACTGATGGGTTTTATAGAGACACCTCGGTCTTGGTGGGCTCAGGTGTGTCTGTGTGTGTGTGTGTGTGCGTGTGCGCGCATGTGTGTGTGTCCAGCTAGAACCGAAGGGAATCCGTTGCCTGGGCTCTGGTGACTTGGCAGAAGGCATGATGCTGGCCAGTAAAACCATATTGTGTCTAACTGTTTTATCAAGTAGACGTGAGAAGAATAAGTGACTAAAGGGCATTTTCAAACCTATAGCACATCTGCTTTGGTCTGAATCAAGTGGTGTGTTCTTACCTTGCTGCATTTATGCAAGGGGGTTCAGTTACGTTTCATACGGCAAAATTTCAAGCCAACCATAATTTATCAGCCCAAACCTTCTTTGTCAACAAGGTCTTAGTTGGATTGCTGTGTTCTCATATGGACAAATGAACCAAACTGAGGTTGAAACTGCTCCAGGGATCAAAATAGTTACTCCAAAACAATTTGGAGATGGTAAAATAAAAGGAGCATGTGGGCTAAATTGTGTGTGTGCTTATTTAAAGTAATAATCTGTAACATTTTCATATAAGTAAATGTCTGTGTCGCTAACCCGCGAACAGTGATTCAACCTATGCCCAGTTCATTAAAGCTTTT
>CABFOQ010010650.1:2616-24926 GCA_900660455.1 Gephyroberyx darwinii | reverse complement strand
GAAACCACATGCTTCTATTGGGCCTGTTGTACTTCACAAAAGTAACACATGCTGAAATAGTCGTCTTTTATCTCAGCTGGCTGAACTTGATGATGAACTTCAGCTCATGAATTAGTGCTGAACACAGTTTCTACGATGAAGGTATAGATATGCTATTCAAAGATGTGCACTAGAGAATACCATATTTTGAGGGGGAGGGAATACAGACTCTTGAATATACACTCTTTGCATTGCATACAGTGCCTGGCAATGTTAGATTAAAACATGTTTTTGTAGGTCAGCTATCACTTTCAATATCCTTGATGTCATTCTAGGTACTTATAAATGGTGTTTTATTTTGGTTCCACACTGCTCAAGGTAAACATGGCGGAGTGGTAGCTTTGTGTTATTCTCTCTTTCTATCTCCTCCTCTTTTTTTTTTTACATTTCATATGAGGTTATATTTGGAAGCCGTTTTGCTTTATTTGCACAGATGACAGAGATGAAGTGCATCAACTTATCTATTGAAATAAAGAACACACAAGTAAATGATCTCTTAGAGCTGAGACATGCAGTGAAAGGTCATCCTCAGCATTTAAAATGAGGGGAGGTTCAAAGAGAGGCCTGCAGATGGTCTGAGATCACGCCACGGCATGTATTTAAAACTTTCAACAGTTCAGTTAATGTTAAATATTCTTCTATTACTATTCATAAAACTACCAAAACTCAAAGACCTGGTAGGATAGGTCAGTTGGTTTTGTAGCCTTATCTTGGGGTTAGAATTTTAAATCTTAATATTTTTTCTCCCAGACCTCACTGAAGTATCTTTATGAATGAAATTTTCCAAAACGCATCAAAGGTGTCTAAATGTTTCTATGATCAAGCAATGTTTCTCAATCTCTTGAAACACGTATGAGGTTCCGTTATAAAGAAATTTTTAGTCATGCTTGTTCTTTTCGCTTGAAAATTCATGTTATATCTGCATCACTGCAACTTCTTCGCACAATAGTTAAACATTTCACCTTGATTTGCTCATCATAAATAATCAGTGAATGTCTTGAAATATACTTTCCTTCCTCGTGTCTGTGATGAGAAATACAGGTTCCATCTGAAAAGGACATTTACTGTAGAAATAGTCAACTGTGATTGATAGTGTGAACCAGTGGAAGTACCGTGAGCAAAGAGGATTTTGACAGGTCCCATACATTAAGACCAGAGCGGCTTTTCTGTCCACGCTGTCATTATGACAGGTGCGAACCTCAGTCGTATTGATCTTGTATAATCAATCATATTAATTCACATTTGTGCCCCTAAGGACAATTTCATCTTCCCAGCAAAAACTATCTCACATAATTCAACGGTATGTTCTGCACCATTACTTTGAGTGGACTTAAATTTTTCTGTCACGTGTTAACTGTAAACAACGGGATCAAAACTAGCGGTGTCTTTCCCTTTGTCCCTCTGGTCCTGTTCTTTCCTCAACCTGACAGAGAAAACTGTGGCAACACTTTGGCACTATTCATAAGTTAGGTCAACTTTTGAACAGGGGGCACAATTTAGCAATTAATATGCTAAGTTGCCGTGTATTAACATGCACTTCAAGGGCATTAACCACTTGTTAGGCCTTCAGGGACAAGTTAATGATGAATATTTGACCTCCCATGCATGTGTGTTTGAGCCATTGAAGTCCCTACTATGCACTTGATGAATAGCATTAACAAATCATATTGTGCAGAGATTATAGCAGGGAAAGAATAGAGTGTGACTGGTAGATAGTGCACCATCTAACTCACAGCTACAGAAGAGAATACCTAAGTGAGCGCTATTGTTCTGCATTCAGAGTGCAAATAATAAGGGCTATCATAGGGCTTGTAGGCAGACCTGTAAAGGGAAGAAAATGAGCTTGTTCTTGTATTGAGAATCTCTTTGTTGCCATAAGTACCGAGCCAACAGAAGCAATTGAGATTGCATTGTGTTTATAGTGTCACTACATCCCACTTGAGCTTTATTCCTGACAATAACTAGAGATAATAACAATAAGGATTAATGTAAACAAAAGGCAAGAGATAATAACAGACAGGTATGAGATAAAATGAAGAATGAAAGCATCTATTTGTGTACCTGATACTCTAATTATGCACCATCTGCTGTGGGAGTGACATATTGAGGAGTGGAGGAAAAAAGGGAATGAAGCTTTGCGTTCTGACTTGGCCAATCAAAGAGTACTATAATAAACAAGTACTGCAAAATGAGGCTCACATTTCTGTTTCTTTCAAAGCTGACACCTGTGTCTGAGTGGTTGGAGTGGTTGGTTGGCTAAGTGTGGCGATTTCTCCACAAGGTTGTATCCTACTCGAGGCTCTTTTTGGGTTTGCGTGGTATGTGGAAAATACTGTGAAAAAAAAAAAATCAGACAATCTTCACGAAACGCTGATAAGAGTGTTGGTTTATTGGGAAACGTTGAGGTAAGTGTACAGGTATTTTCTAACACCTCACTGCTTCTTTCCTCACTCTCTCTTCAGTTTATTTTCCCCTACCAATTGCTCTTTTCCATTGTAGAAAGCCCAGTGGCTGACCTTTACCTTGGCAGCAAATGGAGGTCAAAGGATCATTATTATAGCTGCTTGGAAAAGCTACATCTGGAGGGGATTAGCTTTGACCTCTTTGTTGTATTGAGAGCGCTGTGAAGGCTGGAAGCCAGTGCTTTCATTCCTCATGATCAGCGATACTGTTAGCGTGTCCGGATAGATGGCCTGATAGGTTCATCTTCAAAATCTATTCAAAATGCTTGTGCTCATTTATTTCACTCTGTGCCCAGAATACCAGACATTCAAGTCATACAGACTTTTTTAGCCACTGATCACAGTTAAAACCTTCAGACCCAGAGCGTTCCACGACAATGAATGAAGCTGTGGAGGCAGAGAAAGTTAGGGCGAAGGTGTAATTAAAGCTGATTATGGCAAGGCAGAGGGGAGGGTAGAGCAGCACATTTGTCTTCCCTTCCTAATGAGTGGAGGCCGGGAGAGCTGAATTAGCTGCTTCGCTGTCGTCTCTCCATTGCCATGCCACTTTGTCAAAAGGACACTCCTCCTGGAAGATGAGACAGGGTCAAGTGTGTGTGTGTGTCCCCGGGCATTATTCTTACAAACCAGTCGGGTCCCTCTTCCACCGGGTGCTGGGAATAGAGGCGCTCCAGCAGGCTTTCGAGCCACGCCATTCAGACACTGCATCATTAAATCAGCCTACCCCAGGTCCCCTATTCACAAAGGACCAGTCCATAGTGCCGCACAGGAACAATCAGCGACACTTATCAACATAAAGTGTGATACGATCATTTTTCACTCCTTCTTTTATTTCGATCAGTGCTATGAGGCTGTAGTAATACAGTAATCGCAACCTGTTATTAAGCCTCCGTCTACCTTGCGCAGTAATTTGTAAAATCACTATTGATGCTACTCTCACAAATACAAATTCACACGATTATGTTAGTTATGTAATGTAATACATGCTTTTGAGGCTGTTTCCTCTTCCCATGGGCAGGAGGGGACCTAGAAATCAATACTGTTGGTGTCATGCTGGTATCATCAGTGACATCTGCTACAATGTATCCACTCTGTACGGATGATGATGAGGCCCACACCGCATTCACCGAGAAACCCCAGGAAAAAAATGAGGGACAGTTAATTAATAGTATTCAACGATGTGGCAGAGCTAGAAAAAAAAAATCAAGACTTCTTCAAATAATTAGCACACTTAACATTTGACATGGTCTGTGCAGAGCATGGTGTGACTGACTCTGGATAACACACAATATGCAAAAGACACTCTCGAGCAGTTCTGCAAGATGACCTCTCTGCTGCAAGAGAAACTGCCTTGCTTCATCGTGTGAATATGCTCATTCCTGGCAAATGATGAATTCTGTAGATTTTGAATAACTGCAGTCTTGCATAATCATCTCTTTCTCTCTAGGCAATGCAATATCAATACCATAAATTACTCAGCTGTGACAAATTAGTAGCTGGCGACATCCTAACTTTATGGTTATTGGTTAGCCCAAGCAGAAAAACATTTTAGTAAACATCTTGGTGTCTGGTATGAGGAACACAAGGTCTTGTTTTTTTCTTAAATTTATTACTTAAATACAGGCGCGGCAAAAGCATCACACGATTAACCACAAAACTCCTAGATGTCACAGATGGTGCAAAGACACTGTTTTCATTACTACCAGCGAGTCTTTTAACTAGGTCTTGAAACTGTGATGTTCATTTGTTTATTAGCGGCTGCATGTATTGTCTAATTCGCCCTCTTAGCGGTGTCCTACTGCAGCCAGTGAAATGCTTTATTCACTGTTTTATTATTCATTGCTACTGTAAGGTCAGGCTTCTGTTTCAGTGTTGGCTGACAGGGGAGATGAGTTAGTTGGCCCCCAGGTCTCCCTGAAGCAAAAGCTTATAGTCAGTTTCAAATGATAATCTGACACCTGAGCCAGTGTACACACAAAGGGGGAGCTTTTCAGTAATATGCTATGTGGAATTTCACAGCCATAAGACCTTGATGCATTGGAGAGTCTGTAGTACATGGTGCTA
Organism: Gephyroberyx darwinii; assembly: GCA_900660455.1. Classification (NCBI taxonomy): domain Eukaryota; kingdom Metazoa; phylum Chordata; class Actinopteri; order Trachichthyiformes; family Trachichthyidae; genus Gephyroberyx; species Gephyroberyx darwinii. The sequence continues at coordinate 20,361 of CABFOQ010010650.1, read as the reverse complement.
TGAACCACTGACTTAGGTAAACCAGATGTTTATGGGGGCCATCTCTGCTAGCCGTGATTGACATGAATGATGTACTTTTAAACTGGGCTTCTTCTAGCTCAGCTGTTGATGAAATAATTACTCACCCAGGTTTTACTGCAGTAGCCTTGCTGTAAGCAGTTTTGAGCGTATTACTTTTCCCAGTAACGAGTAGTGTAACGACTTAGTATTTCAATGTCAGTGAAGATGTCACAGTTATCAAGATGTCGTTACTTTTGTTAGCACTCCCTCTAAATAGCACAATGGAGATTCATTCCTTGTAATTAGTCGCCCTGCCCTCTCACATTAAGCTAGTTTAGATGAGAAATGTCAGAAAAGTTTACTTTCTCTGGGTGGAAGTGTGTTCCCACTGCTTTTATTTTATTTAGCAAACGGATGACAAGGACATTGGACAGACACCTACGCCATTATACCGGTTTATCCTGACTTATTTTACAGATTTTTGGAGGTAAGAGAGAAAGCGCCAACCGCCAATTTAGGAAAGTGTAATGTAATAGGTGTAATGTAATATACATTAAGGAGTTATGCTACGACTTTTTGCTCCCAGGGAGTAACTGTTAATGGGTAAAGTAATGGCATTACTTTTGAGACGAGTAAGGAGTAACGATAATGTATTTCTTGGTCGAGTAACGAGCCAAACACTTGCGATATGGTTGACTGACACAACGCCGTGCACTTCATCATTTAATGTGTTTTGTTATACTCCATGTAGTGGTAAATAAAATGCTGTGTAAAAGCTCCGGTTGTAAATTACCATAAGGCAATAACAACAACACGAACACAAACAAATAATATTTTTTAGAAAAGCATTTATTTACGCTTTTATTCTCTTGAAATACTCTATCTTCATAATACTTACATCAACTTGTTACTACTTGGGGTGCTATGATGACTATGAATTCATGCCATTCAGGTTTATGTCAGCCTATAAAGCTGGGTAAACTTTGTTCCGCAGATAAAAAAGGTGGGTAAAGTGAGTTTAGGTGGGTTGCAGCTCCTCTACATTTCTGCTTCCACCTTTATTTCCTCGTGTACCAAGTGTCCAGAGGCTGCACTTACTTGCGCCGAGGAGGAAGCGTGCAGCCTGTAAAGCGGCACTGCGGCATCGCCGTATCACTGCGCCCCGGTCCCCCTTCTCCGGGATCCTGAAGCTCGGATCTGGGGAGAGGAGGAGGAGATACCCTATGGTTTTCCTTTGCGGGATTTATTTTGTCAGCTCAATTCCTTCATATGTTTTATCTTTTTTAGTGACCGAAGGCCTGCAACTTGTCCGGACGGTCCCTCCCCACTTACAAGGGTTTGCATTTCTTGGTTTTGCATGACGTGTCTTGGAGCACAAAAAAAAAAAAAAAAAAAAAAAAAAAAAGAGGCTCGCTTTTGTTGTGTGTCTTATAGTGGAAAATGAAGCTTGGAGAGCCGGAGCAGGAGGCAGTGCCAGTCCGCTGCTGCTGTTGTGGGCTGGACTGGATTACAGAGCCTGAGATATCTACTGACAGCACAGGCAGACAAAAAGAGACTGTGAACGAGGACAGAGGAAAGACTCTTTTACAGGACTAGAAAAGCCAGGGCGAGTGGGAGAATATAGTTTTTATTATTATTATGATTATTATATTTTTTAAAACGATATTTTAACAGCTATTTGTATTGTATATGTGTGTCATTAGATGAGTGCTGGCACGGGGCATCAGGTTAAAAGGATAGGTAGTGCTGGAAAAAAAAGGCTTTGGACCGTTATTATAGTAAAGGTAGATTTGCCTTTTGAGTTATTACAATGCAAAACAGCTGCACGGAGGGAATATTTTGGATGGTTGCTGCATAGATAGAGGTTGGCATGCTGGCTTGTTGGATATGCCTTTGTTATGCATCCCTTTGAGATTGGTCAATTTTTGAAAATGTTTGTAAATGTGCATGTTTGCAACATTTGCCACTTTATAGGATGTAGAGTATTTGTAGACTACATTGCAGAATCTAGATCAGCTATATTACATGGCAACCTGTGTCCAAGGAGATAATGCAAAGTTGAAGATGGTGGTTTACTATGACAGATTGGTTTTGTTTTTTCTGGTGATGCAAAAAAAAGGTGTGTTCATCTGTCTTTGAAATGTCCACCAGTATTTGGAGGTAGGATTATTAAGTAAGGCTTTAGCAATTTCTGTAGTTTGTTGATTCACTTCTCTTCCAAATAGGATACCATTTGTGTGATGTCATGGAAGAGAATTGATATTCTGGACACATACAGAAGCCATATGTGTTTTAGACTACAATGCCAGAGTGACTTTCAGTGGCTCTAGGCCTAGAGTGTAGGCTATGCCTTGAGAATGATTCAGAATATGTTTGCAAGCTGTTGAATGTTGCATCCCAATATTGTGTTGAGTAATGTTATAACATAGAAAGGCAACCAAATACCTATGCTGTCAGACAGTGAAAGTATCACCTGCTGAGCCCTATGATTAAATACAGGAGGAGATTGTCTGAGGGTCTCGTCTTCTTTCTTGGTTTCTTCGCAGAATTCTCATCAGAAAATCTCAAGGACTGCACCATTCAGTTAGGCTGGTGTTCATTCATGAAAGATAGTGAAGCATTCTAGTTTTTGATCTATGAAATGACAAATGAGTGAAATACTACAGCTAAGTTGAGATACAAGAGTTGTGAAGGATGATCTGATGAATGGGCTAACTTAGATGTGTGTGCATATGGAAAGGAGTCGGCAAGCCAAACCATTTTATTCAAAAAGAGCTTGCATATGACTAACCTGTGAGTTAATGGGTGATAGTTGATATTTGTGCATAGTTAGGAATTAATCAAATAATCAGTGAAACTCAATTTCATATGTGTATGAAACTGAAATGCACTTTAATATGATTTAATTATTCAAATTAATGCAATTATCTAACAAATATGAGTAGGGAAAGTGAGAGGGGAGATTGTTTTGACTTCAAATAGTTTATAATAAACTGTTAATTAAGGTTGTATATTTAGATATACTCAGGCTCAGAAGTGTAATTAGGACCGATGTTGAAATATGTTACTGATGCACTGTCACACTGTTGCACTTGCACAAAATGTATTTACTTTATTTATTTACTTTACATAGTTAGACCTTATTTTAAATGTATTAAAGACCACAAGAACAACTTTAGGTTTATGTCGAGAGGCTCTAGACACCAAGTTACAAAGAGAAAAATTCCTATAGTAATTAATTGTGTTAATTTTGTTGCGTTAATTGTAATTAATAACAGTCTAGGGTACAAGCTTGGCAAAAGCTTCAGAGACACCAGTAAAGGAGCACTTACAACACATAATCATATCAGCCTAGTGCCTGATGACTTGGCAAAGTAAGAAAACACAATACAGTCAGCAGACGAGTCAGTGGCCACCCTACTGAAACATTCATCTTGCATTATGTAGAATGGCAACAACCTCGTGTATAATATCCACCACCTTTGGGAAATGTCTCATTGACTATATGTACAGTTGAACTTGCTGAGTGAACATGTTGCAAATGCATGTTCTCTCTCTCTCTCTCTCTCTCTCTTCGTGTTGTAGGAGGGAGAGTTTGCTGACTGAGGGTGTGAAGAGCAGATTCCTTGAGAAGAAAGATGTTGCTTCACCTGCACACCTCACCGTGGCGGGACGTGCTCACTGACCAGACATTTTCTTTAACTTGAAAACCTCTTAGTGGAGTTGACAGCTTGGTTACAACGTCTTTAATAGTTTATTTTACACGTCTGTCATTGGATTTGCTGGACTGCCTTTTGGGATCTTTGCTTGGAACTTAGCATGGTTCTGCACAAGGTTTCATTTATTGGATATTACATGGTTACCTTGGATCTTATACATTGATTTTGACGTTCACTTGGATATTGCGGAAAGATTCTCCTTTGGAGTTCCTACACAAGTGGGGGTTCAGAAGTGCCAGTGGTTGGCCATTGAGAAGCTTGATTCTCTGTAAGAGGAGGATTTATCTGGATGTTTTCTCTGAAGGACATGGATGGCCCTCGATCCAGTGGCCTCCGCAAAAAGAGGAAGTCGAGGTCGGAGAGGAATCGGGAGCGGAGGTCAAACGGGATAAGGAACAGCCATGTTAGGGGCTCCGTCTTTCGCTTCTCCTCGGATTCAGAGCGGGAGGCGAACAGGGAGCCCTCATCATCCCGTCCTAGACCCCCGCGAAGAAAGCGAAAGGAGTCTACTTCTGCTGAAGAGGACATCATCGATGGCTTTTCTATCACAGGGTTCATAACGCTGGAGGCGTTGGAGGTGAGTGCTGAACCTCGGGGATGCTTACTACCCTCCACCTGGGTTGAGCTGTGCATGTGCAAGTGTCTCAAATGTTCACTTCCTGTTTCACAATCATTGGGGTTGGAAATCTCTTAACGCTGTGTAAAGATGTGTTTATTATTGTTTACAGCTCAGTGCATCTGTCACTGGGCTGGCCCGGCGTTTGGCTCCTGCCTGTATATTTGGCTGTTGTGCGAGCTGGAGTTCAACAGATGTGGCTTTAAATGTAGCGCTGCAGCCAGAGATTGCTATCTATGTCACTATGAGGCTGTTGTGTGCACTGCTCTGGATTTGTTTTCATAAGAGTGCCAGCAAAGGCTTACACTAGATCAGGGTTGTGCAACTATGGTAGTAGTGGCTGTTGTGTGTTTGTACACTTACTAAGGAAAAACAACTTGATCCGTGTATAAAGAGAGTTTATTGGAAGTGGAAGTAATATATCATGCACAGGCTATCCATTTCCTCTGAATGCTCACAGGGCATGGGCTGCCTTCCAACAATATTGCTGTGACTTATGACTTACTGTATACTGTTTACATATGACACATCTCCATATACCAATAACATACCAATATTAGATACTGAACACCAGCCTTTCCCCACAGTTCATTTTGTATCAGATATTGCAGAATAATTTACATCAGTCGACCTCTGAGGAGTGTTTCTCTGTGGAGTTTGAGCTGACCTTGTTTCAACAGGTTCTGATCTACCTGATTTATATCTCCGTATGTGACTCAGGTGTCACTTTGCAAAACTCCAGTTTCACCATCATATATTTTCTCATTGTCATTTGGAATTACTCTATTCAACAATCTCGGGCCCTTGTGCTAGTGCTTCGTTTCTCTCTCCTTTTGTTTTTGCGTGACCTTTTTGCCATTGTTCTTTTTATCGACATTGTCTGCTCCAGTCTCTTGAATCATTGGTATTCAGGGTTTGAGTATCTAGTCAAATGACAGCAGTGTTTCAATTGAGTAGCTCTGGAGTTTGACAGTGCAAGGTAAAATGAAGGTATATGAAAAAAATGAAGACAAAAAGATACCTTGAACTTTTATCAAATTCATTTTCATTGTGCAACTTCATTGGTTGCCTTTCCCATTAACCTTCATCTTTCTCTTCGTTCAGCATTCTACATTTCAGTTTCTTAATCTTAATCTTCTGAATCTGAGTCTGATTGCCCTTTTAATGAGACTCATATTCCAGCAGAGTCATCTTCACTCGGCTCCATCAGCTTTATATTTGCATGCAATGACACTTTTTGCACCACTCTTCTGCAGCGCTGGGGGAAATTATCCTTTAAGTATCATATTAGGACCATTTTTCCGTGGATATTGTGTCAATATATTGACACAGTACTGTGACGGTTTAGTTCACATTTCAAGGCTATTCATTAAAAAACACTCAATGAACATAAATGAAAATGTAAATAATGGCTTTTGAAATAGAATTTCCAGTAACCTATTGCTTTATACACATAAATATAAATGATTTTGATCTGATTTTATTACCCTAAGGGATGTTGTTCCAGCTTTTTACTGTGGTCAAATAAGAGAAAAACAGAGTAATAAATCGCATTATATTGCAGTATCAAATCAAATCAATATCAAATAAAATTTATTTATAAGGCGCTTTTCACAAAATTAGTTTGTCACAAAGTGGTTTACAGAGTAATAAAAGGACACAGAGTTCAATTAAGACAAGAGAAAACCAAACAAATCATATGTGTGTGTGTGTATATGTGTGTGTGTGTGTGTGTACAGTCATGTTTGTGTTTGATTTTGAAAGAAGGCAGGGCAACAATAAGGAAACATCATCTCAGCGATCCCTCAAGCAGGGAAGAAAAGGAAGATTGCAATATTGGACAACATTAAATTTGACAATATCATATCAGGAGCTGTCTAGTGATTACTGTCCCTATTAGTTAATCTTGAGTGCCGCTTGGAGTGTGTCAACTGAAATACCAGTTACTGTATTCTGATGCAGCAGCTCAAGGTAGGATCTGGACCATGACCATGACCATGGGTTAGACAGAGAAAGAAACCCACAAAACCCTTTTTTCCATGCGGACGAACTGATGTAATCAGTTGATTTCCTTACCCCATTGTCTTTCCACAAGATGTCTTTTGCTCTACATTTTGCTAAACTCCCCCCAAGCCATTTCTTTATCCAGCTTCATGTGTTTTCCAAGGTCAAGATTGTGCTGTCTGCTGCAGTACGCTGCTCTTCAGACTGAAGCTTTGCTTCCTCAACACATTTTGGGTCAAGTAAAAAGGCAGCAAACATAGGTTTGATGGAGAAGTGATGTCTTTTGTTGATGAAGTCAAAAACTGCCTTTTCATCCACTTTGAGAAGAGAGAGGGAGAGGGAAGAAAGCAATATCAATCATTGCAATGGTAGCCTAATGCGTCTTTCAGGTAGGACATGGTTTGCTTGGTGCACACCACCTGGTATAGCACTGCTCTTGTCGGGGGTGTGTGTGTGTCAAGAAGCAGGTGAGAAGAGCCATTTCTATCTTGTTATGTTGCTGTTTTATTGGATGTTATATATATTTATATATATATATATATATATCCAAAATATAACATCCAATGGTCATAGTTCACTAATCTCCACTGCATTTTTACACACACCTTGTATGCCCACTTGGTTAGTTACATGCTTCCAGGAGAGAGCTTTTCTAGGTCCCTATAGAACTTCAGACTAGCAGGTTAACTCCACTCCTGGAGTTGAGGTGGAGTTTTATCGCGCCCTATGAGAAAGCCGTTTAACGGTTGGAGAGGCATGAGCAACATTTTGTCCTCCCCTACTGTTGAAACGCCCTTATGAAAAGCACTTGACCACCAACTCCTCCAGCTGTTCAGTGAGCTGTTGTTCAGTGAGTGAGTTGTTCAGAGCTGTTCAGCGGCCAACAACAGCAGACTGGTATTGTCCTGGGCAGCTCTCAGGTGTGAATGTGTTCAACTGAATGAGTGCAAAGCTGGCTGTTGCTGAAAAAGAGCATGGGTACTCAGCAAACATTTCCTGGGTAAATAAAGGTTAAAAACATGAATAACGATAGCAATCAGCAAATGTCCCCCGGGTAAATAACGGTAAAAAAAAAAAGTGTGGAAATGTGCTTCCAAAAGGCATCTTTGAAGATTGTTGCCTCAGTGCTCGTCTCCATGTCTAATGATTCAGAGATGACTATTTCTTGAGGAGATTGTTTAGTGATATATATCAAGAAGGCTTCTGGCAATATCACACATACACCCACCCCATCTGGTTTTACATGATGGTTTGAGAGATGTGTTTTTCTTCTCTTCCCACTGTTTATCTCTGAGCATGGATGAGGCTTCTTGGAGCTTGTGGGGTATTTGACAGCCTCCTTAGCTTTGCTGTGTATAATGTAGATATTCCCTCACTTAGTAAGCCTTATTGTGAACTGTCATCTACAGTTCTGTCCCTGTCCTGCACAGGATCAAGTCGGTTAGCGTGCTTAGAAATCAGCCTTAAGACCCTTGGTGGTTTGTTTGAAACCCCTTTTCTTTGCAATAGTGAGCTGTGGCTTATTGTCAGTCTCTGCCACACCGTCTTAACATACTGTATGCACTAGTGGCTCTTTTGTTGTCTAGATACACACAGTAGTTATATTCTGATGAGGTCAGAGTCCTGGAGGTGTATGCTAGTGGTCTCCGTCGGTCACCACGGTGCTGTAACAACACTGCTCCTACGCCTGCTTTTGATGTGTATGCTGATATCTTCCTCTTATACAATCTCAAGGTAGAAGCTTCCATGATAAGGTTCTTCAAATACTCAAATTGCTTTTGGTAGATATTGTTCTAAAGGCATTTTGTTGTGTTGCATACTAGACTATTCATTTGTGTGGTGGTGTAGCCGTGTTTGGAATAAACTCACCCGTGTAGTTTACCATAGCTAAGAAGGGTTTAAGAAGACTTGGCCGTTGGCTAAAAAAGCCATTCAGAAAGTATATTGCCTCTGGCTGCTATTGCTTGGCTGCTTACTTTCTGTTCGGGTAGACCTCAGACTATGTCCCCACCCACGGCCAAATCTCAATCTAGCATTGACTTGCTTTCCACTAATATGTTACACATCTACTTATGTGCCAAGACACAAATTCTAAAATAAAGATATTGCATTTGCAGAAATTGTTTTGTTCCAGGTTAGCGTGTAAGTTAGAGTTTATGTCTTTGCAAAATATATTGTGCATGTAAAACACCACACTACATATTTGCAACTTCTGACCCACATATATGACACACATATCTCTCAGTTACAGCTTTTCTATTGGATTTTGCCCCATATCAGAAGCATCGCTTTGCAAAAGCCCTTAGCAAAAAGACGCCATCTTGGCAGTAAAGATCTTTATTATGGAAGGTTCTGGCTGTACAGCCCTTGAGGTGTTCACTTGGTTCCTAAAATGGTTTTAATAGGACTAAATGAGGCTTTCAGTCGGTTATTGTTTTAATTAATTGAATACATTTGAATTGATATGCCACCATTGTTCATATACATATTGATGATGATCATTAAAATACTAAAAGCCTATTGAAGTAATATTATCCTACAATTTCCAGTGTCCTCTTCATACCTGCAATTTTAATAACAGTTCTTGTATCAGTCTAACTAATATATATGAGAGAAAATGTGACAAGGGCAAACACAAAGTTGGAGGCTACAGAAAAACATAGGAGCAGATCAGTAATATAGTTTGTTTCCTTGCTGCATACTTCACTAGTTTGGGCCATCAATAAAAATAAAAAAATTCTTTCACCATGACTTGAAGGATTTTCAAGCATTTCTGGACTAACTGGATTAATGCATATTTGAACCACAGTCCCTAGTATGAAGTGCAAGAAGTGGAGGTATATGCATAAGGCATACTAACCATCTATTCATATCTTCTTTTAATAGTTTAGATCCATACTCTCTTGCTTTATGCCGTACCGTTTTCCACCTAATGCTCAGCCTGCACATGCGGTTCAGTTCAGTGGATTTATAGTGCTGCTGCAGAACAGATATACATTAATTTGATATATTATGAGCATGACGGTGTATTAGTGCGGGGCTGAGGTACTTACTTAGGTGTTACTTCATGCTTAAAGTGCTACAATACTTAACAGGCATTTCCAGACATTTGCTTGCTATATCTGCCATATCCATTAAATGCTTACTTTTTCCACCTCTTTTTTTGTTGTGTTACAACGTTTACCAGAGCTCAGTGTGGCGGTTTCTCCTAACCTAAACCCTCTCACTTTCAATTTGAGCAAGAATTGCATGGCAATTTCCAAAGAAGCACTCTTGAATGTATCGAGGAGTCTCATTCAATGCATTGAAATCAAAGTACCCAGCAGCAGCTGTCCTTTTAAAGGAGTGGTTTTGGGAGGCAGGCACATTTTATTGAGAGAGACACAAGGCCTGAGCAGCAACCTATTACATCACTTCAAGAAATTACTAAATTATTGAGCTCCTTCTCTAAAACCTTTGCTGTGTTTCACCCATTTCACTTGAAAGGGGTCCTCAACCTCAGGAGGCCCCTACTGACCAAAATTGATTTAAAAATGTTGCCTCAGTTAACCCACTGCCCCATTATTTCCCCACAATTAGCAGTCCCTGATGCCCGTAAGTTTCCCAAACTGCTTTCCCAAACTTCATTTTGCTGGTGTTCAGCACAACCTGATACAGCCTGATGCTGATATATAACGGCTAGACTGACTCCTATGTCCTCACTCTGAAAGGAACACCTCATCTTGCTAAGCACATTAACAGGAATCTCTTACACTACTACACTGCTATTGATAATACGAAGAATAACACAAAAGCAATGCCATGTAAATTGGTACATCTGTAGTGTGTATTTTCTACTAATTAAGCATTAAAAGGCCTGTAAAGATTTCTTCCCTGTTAATCCAATGCACCCCACAGAAGCTCCTGCAGCTTTTTGTTGTCCCACTAAGAATTTTCCTCTCTACGTTAATTTGCTACTCATAAAATGTTACAATGCAGAAGACAACAAATTAAATTAATGGACAAACAGAATACAAAATGGCACTATGCACACCCACGGGCAAGATTGAGAGAGCAGCTTAGTATTGGGATGGATATGTAGAGCTGACACAAGCATTTTGGGGCCCTGTAGGTTGGATTGTTGATTGGTTCTGTCCGCAAGTCACGCCAAATTTTAAAAATATCATCTAAAAAGAATAACAGTTACTTACCTGCCATTATCAGTTTAATTGACATACCGCTAGGATCTTGTTCCAATTAGGTTACTATCTTTATTTTTGACTCCTGCTGCACCCGTCAATCATTTAATTTTAGACATCAGCTTCAAAGCCGTCTGTCACACCCACATCGGTCTTGGAGATGTGACAGATTCATGTTGGGGCATGCTACAGCATCGTGGCTCATGGAATAAGTTGAGTCATTAGTGCTAGTGGGTGGGCGGTGGTGTGGAGGGAAGGGTTTCAACCAAATGATATTAGGTTCATTGCTACATTGTCAGACCTTGGGATAACAGATGATGATTACCTTATTAATGACTATTGACATTTAAAGTGGAGCAGGAGCTAAAGGACAGGTCTCTGGCCCTAGCTGAGAGGATCAACCACGGTAATTATGTCAACAAGGGATGTTCTTCTCGTATCTTGGAATGAAGATGATGAATTACAGTTTAACAGTCTGGCATTTTTCTCTTCTTGTGTGCTTTTCGTGGGATGATGCCGCTGGCTTGCCAACATTTCAAAAAACAATTGATTTTTTCTGGCACAGCCCTCTGAAGTCTGCCTGAAGGAGGAGTTGGAAGTGCAGGGAGAGAACACATTGATTAGGACTTCATTGTAAAGAACAGGCTAATGTGAAATCAAATGTATTGACAGGCTGCTTTGAAAAGCACAGGAAAAATGCCATTTCAAACAATTAAGAGCTGTAAGTATCAAGCCAGGTTATATTAAAGCTTAGATAATGCAGGTTGATGAATAAGGACACATTTTAAATATATTTTTTATGGCAGGGCTCTTTGTGCCAACCTGCCTTGACAGATATTTCTGTCTTGTGAATAATACCAGTTTTCCAGTCTTTTAATTAATTTTTCGCCTTCCACACGTACTTATTCCAGCCTCTTGGCAGAAATGGCAGATATTCATTTAGCTGCATTTTAAAACTGTCAGAGAGTGATGTATGGCATGCATCAATGTGCTGTGACAGCCCAATGACTGACACATTAAATAAAATGTGCTGTCATCCGATGGATGTCTTCAAAAACACTGCCAGATTAGATAATCCAGATGTGGGATTTTTGGATGGCTCTCAACCTATGATTCACACAGGCACACAGGCGCACACACACATTGACACAAACACACAGCCACTCATCAAATTCCCTTGACATTCTTCTGTTAGTGTGCAGTCACTTTAGAGGATGCGGAAGCATTTCATTGGGACATGAACTGAGCCAGGGCCCTATTTAAAGCCTCATTGATCTTCTCTCACTAGTGTACATAGCTTGGCTGTCTAGTCCACCACTCAAGGAGCTACCCTACTGCGGGGCTCCTCGGGGGGGTTCGGGTAACATTATCAAGTCCTCAGCGCCATCTCCAAGATATTTTGCACAGATGTTTTCCCCTGCAGATGAATCTCTTCAATTTAACATGTGGTCTGTGACTGGACAGCCACCATCTTTTCCATCTTCCATCTTCCATCATCTAAGCATCCCAAACCACCTCCAGAGGTGTTCAGAGATGCATTTGGCCATATTAGTGCAAATGCAATGTGTCACCAATCCAGATCCAACCAGGAAGTGCACGCCAGTTAAACTCATGGCGGGCAGCTTACATAGCAGGATGTAAACATTATGAATGGAAGTGACATGCATCGCAATCTGCGTTTTGTGAAAGAAATAGAAATCGGATTTCACCCTGTATAGCGGAGATCCATTGTAATGCCAGGTTTAAATGTAATCCAGCTACATCATATCTACACACAATCCATATACCAACGGAAAGGGGGGCCTTTGACTGATGTCAGTATGTGTGGTTCAGCTCATAAGCTCTTGAGTCACCCTCATCTCGCACTGCTGCATTCACATGAACTCAGGCAAAACAAATAGCTCAACAACAGGAGAAATGTACAACAAGCAGCAATGTTTGTACTTGACTTACAGGCAGAAGGAACGGTAATGTGGGATGTTGTGGTCGGGGGATGGGATGATCAGACCACACAGATCAGATAGAGCACACTCTGTAAACACGCCTCCACACTCCGAACAGATGTATGGTGATAGTATTCTCCCAGACAAGTTTCCCTCTTTATGGTTTATTGGATTTAATTTGGTATTGAGGATCTTCATGGCTGCTCTAGGTCATTCTAGGCATCCTGGCTGAAGTGAATTGTGTCAACTTCTCAGCTGTAGGGTACACAGGTCTTTTTACAATACTGTATTTAAGAAGTTTATAGAATTTCAGAGCCCGTTTGTGTTAAGAGGACATGACCAGATGTTACCTTTACTTTGTATCAAATGATTCAATTAAAGTATCTAGAAGAATACCCCATAAAAATTATTTTCTCTGCTCATCTCTAAATGTCGTATTATTTCTGTACAGTTCTGTTGCTCAAGGTTTCCATGCAATGTATTGACAATTGGCAGCGGAAGTGGCACCACACAACGTGTCAATTGACAATTTAATAGACAATTTCAACAAGGTCAGAGAGGAGGAATTCATTTATTAACAGACAGTATTTTCCAAAAGACTCAATGCTGCTGTAGCAGACATGGAAGGACTCACAGAATGACATGCAATAGAAATGAATACAGAAGTCCTCCAGAAGCTTATGTCAACATTAAAGGGTAAAATACTCACCAAAAATCACACAGTGTATTGCTAATCTGTGGTTTATGGAACACCCGGAGAAGCTGAAGAACATTGGATTAATGGTTCCACAGTAGTTTTCTAAGACCCCGAGTCTCCCAGACACTTGTTAATGCAGCACACAGCTATGAAACAACATAGCCGCATATCTTCGCCACAGTATTAGCACAGAGGCAAATCACATCCTCACTCCCATATAATTGTCTTGCCTTAGTTTAGAATAATAAATTTCATCGGTCTGCATGTCACCATCTTGCTGAGCCCAGGCCTTTTTCTTTTCCATTACATTTTTGTCTTTATGCTGACGGGCTCCAGTGAGGGATGGGAGGAAAAAAGACAAATGTTTGCAGAGGCTGATTGTAAAACGCCATCCCTGAAGTAAAGCCGTGGCCGGAGTCACACTCTCGGTTTTGTGTGTAATTGCCCCCATGATGATGCATTTGGACAGATTTTTTTTCCACTTGAGAGGAGACCCTTTTCATGCCTAACTGCACCCTGCATACTAATCGTGATGTACTTAGGGATGTGTTTGTGTGTGTGTGTGTGTGTGTGTAGGTGTGTGTGTGTGTGTGGGCCTGTGGACTTATGGACAGAACCCTGCAGAGATCTCTACCTGCAGCTTTGAGCGTTTGATCCCCTCTCGCATCTCTGATCCTTCTTTCATACCGAGCCAACCTACCACTGTTTCCATTTCCATCTGCTTCCATTTCTGCACTCTTAGATAAGCTTTGCTGAATAACTGCAATGCTTTTCGTTTCTTTAAAGAACGGTACCTGAACGGTAGACTATAATCCGTAATCACATGTTTCTGCAATATTTGGAAATTTGGCATATTTCAAAACGGCTAATACGAAACAATTTCCTTAGGTCACAGTCCTTGGTTACTCATAGGCTAGGCAATGCAGTATGCAATTACATCTTTTCCAGGTCAAATGATGTTGAAATACTAATTAAAGGCTCCATCGCTGTGTCTCAGTATGATGTCATCCCCCCTGCCTTCGCCTGTGGAGCTAACTGGTCTAGATGCTCAGTAGGAGAGTTCATTTGGACTGGAAATGCTTTCGACGATAGAGTCACACAGGTCCATTAGATACAGTATTTCACTTAACCATGTTCAGCATCCACTGCCAGAGGGCTTTTGGGCCATCCACTTTATGTTTGATCATTTCAGAAGCAGATGGAAACATTTGAAGTGGCATTTGATGTTATACCCACTGCAAGACTTGGCACATAGTCCAGCTACAGGCTGTCTGATAAAGCCTGATTATAGTTTATACAAGCCTATACAAGTGGTCATAATGTTCTTCAGGGCTCCTGGTAAAAATGCACACCCCCACCCCCAACACCAAGAGCCATCCTGTAGTGTTGGTGCCTTTCAGACGCCAGCTGAGACCAGACCGTTTTAGACCTATTTAATAGCAGGATTTCACAACATTTTCTTGAGGCCTAGTTATTGCACTTCAGATGATGTGTAAACATAAATGGATGACAAAAGGCTATTTAGTCAGACTTCAAGGTCTGTGAGGCTTCACACCACTACAGATCCTTAGAGCCTTGCAAGGATGTCCTGGACCCCAGGTGAAGAAACACTGATCTGGGTAATTGCAAAGACAACTTGACCTATGGTTATATTTAAAGCAATGATGTAGCCTTGCGTATAAAATTCATCTTCTTTTATTGTCTATAAAATACATGTTCTACAAAAGAGAATGCAGGAGCGGGGCATACCTTCAATTCATTTTTATGTTTACATGGCTAGAATATTAACCATGAAAGCCCAGGCTTAGGATGAAAGAGTGAGGATGACAGTAATGCTGTATTTGAAAGGTATGAATCCTGTGACAAATGCTCTTCCCGGGAATTCTTGACAAGGTTTGTTGGGATAGTGAAGGGAAAACTGCAGATGCATGTCTGTCTTGAAATGTGCTGTGTGTTTTTGTGTGTGTGTGTGTGTGTGTGTGTGTGTGTGCATATGAGAAAATGTGCTTGTAGCTAATGGTTTAGGCCTGTCATTCATCACCTTGTTATTCTGCATATAGAATTGTTGCTATTTATTTCATCACTGAAGATGAATCCATAAATGCTGTACACACGATGCCTGGATGAATAATGCATTAGGCACATTTTGGTTTGTTATTCCTCTAGCTATGCCTTGATGCTTGAAGCAGAAGTGATTTTTAAATATTAGAAAGTGATAAATTGGACCTCAGGCTGTATTAAAGCAAAGCATTTTATTGCCAAACATATACAAGTACCAATTTCAAATGGAGGTAATTTTGATTCATGAGATCACACAGGTATTTACTCAGTCCCTTTCATGTAAAGCTGTATGAAAAACCTTTAGACCATGAAGAGTGAAAACTCCCTCACCTTCTCCTCATGCAATATCAATACAGGGTTAAAAGATACAGTGACTTTTTGCCACGGTCTTTGATCCACCTACCTGATGAATAGTTAAGAACAAATTGCACTGCATTACTACTGCTTTAGCCCGTAATATGTTTCATTTGAACCTTACCAGTTAGTATTGTCACAGTCCACAACAGGTAAAAACGTGAAAGTTTGTCATGAAAGTTTCCAGGTATTAACTGAATTGACCAACTATGACTAACTAAGTGAAGGTAGCTGTGATTTATAATGCTTGGGGAGGGGTGTATGTGTGTGGGTCTACTGTAGGTGTACATATGTGTGTGTGTGTGTGTGTGTGTGTGAGTAAGCAAGTGTGAGAAAGAGAGAAAATATGTGTGTGTGTCAGTGTCTGAGCGAGAGTGACAAAGAGAGGTGGTGAGAGAGAGAAAGAGAGAGAGAGAGAGTGTGTGTGTGTGTGTGTGTGTGTGTGTGTGTCTGTGTGTGTGTGTGAGAGAGAGAGAGAGTACAGCAGGGACGGCTGTGCTCCAGAAAGCCAGATGGATCTGGATATCTCTACCCCAAATGAAAACATTGGCTTATATTGTTTTCAATATGTGCCATTAGGCTCATGTGCCATCTGCTGTAGGGAAAAGAGAAAGGAAAGCTTGGATCACTGTGACATCACATCTCAAACAGCACATCTTTTAAAAAAACCCTGGATAAATGCTTGTCTAAGGACGACTTTGCTTATGATTCCATGACAACAGCCACAGACTTGTTTAGTGGTGTAGTGTCGCACAAAAAATAGATATGGATTTGCTTTCTGTACAGTGGTTCCTTTAATCACAACAGGCACCAAATGTGATCTTTTTTCAGTTTCTGTTGATGAAGTTTGAGTTTCTGTAGATGGCTTTCTTTTCTTTGTCTGTTCAGCCATGGTGGCTATCGCATCTCATGTTAACTACCCAGTTCTTCTTCTGTTTATTCCAAACAAACCGATGTTGCTGCTGCCGGAAATGTCCTTCCTGGGAAAGACTTACGTGACACTGTTTGTTTAGGGGACTCCCTATTTTCACGCCATCTTGCCTAGATGACGAAGGGGGTGTGTTTTAGAAGTGCACGCTGCAAGCTTCATGCCTACACAACTTGTGCAAGCGATAACATAATCCAGTCTGCTGGAACATATACAACTGGGATTTGAACACTTTGGACTTTCAAGTTTTCTATTTAAAAAAAATCAAAATTTCTGCAACTGTGAGTGTGAGACATTGTTTCATCATTAGGATCCACTCTCATAAAATCAAACAAACATAACTTATTTCAGTAAAATTTAAACGTAGAATTGGTTCGCCTGTTATTCCTACACTCACCTTCCACCAAAACTGGAGGGCAGTAGTGAGCAGTGTGAACCACATTTTATTGAAATAAGAGCTGTTTGGATTAGACGTGTGTAAAATTGAAAAGTGGCTCAGATTCCTAAAGTCATGTACTACCAGGTATGTACTTTTGCCAATTAGACAAGCCACATTAAATTACCAGATTTTTAACTGGCGTACTGTTCTCTCCATGTGCATCAAAGCTACACTCACACATTGTCCTGACTAGAAGTAGGCTAAATCATATGGAAAACAAAGACTTTAGCACTCTATGTTTTGTTTTAACCATTTTCAAGTAAAATAGTTATGCATACAACAGTAAAATCTGTAAAAACTGTAACCTCATTAACTGGAGTCTGCTAGTAGATGTGAGGTTGAGTGTGAGAACATGCAGAAGACATAGATCATGCACATGCCACTCAGTGTGATGGAAGATGGAAGACACCTCCCGTGGGCGAAATGGCATGAAGACAGGGAGTCCCAGGTGTTCATGAACAGGCTAAAGGCTGTATCGCTATTCTGCTATATCAATCAGCAATAGAGAGCAAAACTGACATTTACTTATGAGAAAATGTCACAGATTATTTAAAACTTTGTCCAGCCATCAATAAAGAAACTGCTTCATCCAATTTCACGTAGTAGCACTGAGTTAGGAAGTTTCTTCAAAATCAGAGCAATTTAGGGTTTTTTGACAGAATAGTGATTAACAAATTCAATTTTAGCATGGCTAGGAACATGATTGTTCATGATTGTGAAATGTGAGCTAAAGGCAATGGTGGCAATGCTCAAGCTCAAGTAAATTAAGTTAAAGATAGATAGATTTTCCCTCTGACCCCTCAGGA
>CABFOQ010010640.1:24036-39583 GCA_900660455.1 Gephyroberyx darwinii | reverse complement strand
CATCCTTAATAGTGTACCCTTCAATAGACTGCTTGGGAACAGACTGTTAAGAGTTTTAACGCACTGCTTTAATATTTCCTCTGTTGCTTTGCTATACACTTTATCTGTGATTTGTGCAATATTTACAAATTTAGAAACATATTTGATGAGTTGAATATGATTTATGTCAGAAAAATCAGGTATAAACGTGCACTTCTTAATCTATTGGTTAAAAAACGTCTTCATATATTGTGTCTAAAAAAAAAAGGCACCTGTTTTATCTTTGTCTCCATAATTTAGGTCAGGTTAGTCTGAGATCACTAAAATAAAGAACAACACTGCCATCTATTGGCTGAGTGAGGGAAATTCTAACCTAACGCAGTATATGGTATGTAGTTATTGTAATATTGATTTACAATAAAGCATTAGATTTGTGTTTTGTATTTATATCTGTTGTCCATTAACTTTAAATGTATGTGCTGCTATTATCAGTATAAGAAACTATTTCATAGAATTTAAAAGGGACATCCAAAAGTATTTATTCAATATTTGTGATGCTGTTTATGGCAACTAATTTCAGTTTGATGGCAGCATGTATAGAATCTAGTTTTCTAAATCATCAAACAATGGCAATCAGCCAAAGTATACAACAGCTACCCTATGCATGTTCTGTGACATTATGTTTGTGTTTTAAAAAGCAGCCTCTGCTGCTGTGTATTGTTATGTTCTCCATATCCAGCAGTTAATACTGATATATGGCTCATCAAGAGTTAACATTACACCATTGTATGTAAACAAGCACAACTTACAGTAATAGTGCATGCAGTTATGGGAGTGGACCTATGTGGACCTATATCAGTATTGTTTTAACAATATGGCCTGCTGTGCCTCGAGTTCCTCCCCATTTAATTTTTTAATTTTTTAATATAATACAACAAGGTATACAAAATAATTTTTCCATGATAAATATTTTAATATTTGATTTGGGAACGTGTTCGTCATCGACTTTTTTTTTTTTATTGGAAAAAAGGTTTGACTTGTATACGCTATTAATGTATTTGTCTTGTATGAAGTGTGAAAAATCAGTCCTTGAAATATTAAATAAAAATAGCTTGAAATCTCATCAGACTGCTTTTATTTATGAATATACAAGGAAAACCAAGACGGGGGACAGATAATAAGGGACAGCAGCCCAGAAACAAAACAAAATCATTTGGTAAGGTATTTGGTAAGTAAACAACACCGGTTCAACAAATGGTAAAAGCAACCAAAACAGTGCCTGTTTTTCTGGTGTGCTTGCATACAGCGGGGGATAAGGCAGGGAATAAAGCAGTGGGCAAGGGGGAGATCAACTCCGTATGGTCACTTAAATTAAGATCAAGGATTCCCCCCTGGCCAGAGTGAAGGTAAGTTGCATTGGCAAAGGCTACTTTGGTCTATCTGAGTGTTTCTGAAGAGTTAAACTATTTTTTGAGTGTCTGGAGGGAAACCGGGGCTTGTGTTCTCCAGTCTGATGGTCTCAGATGGTTCGGGGGCTGTTTTCAGAGAGTCGAGTGCATGGTAATTGGAAACTGTCCTGAAGTGATCCGTCTCAGATGGTAGGAGAGTAGAGGCCGTCTCAGATGATGGTCTGAGCAGGAGAGCTTAGTGGTGGAGTGACTGGATACTGTACCTCCAATGACAGATATCCCTCTCCTCTTGATGGCCCTGCTGGTTTCTGCTGCTCCACTGCAGCTTTCAGGGATCGGAGGAATTCAATTACAGTTTGCAGCTGTTAGTACTGGGAACACTGCGCACACAAACAACTCTTCTTCAAGATACTAAATATCTCCCTGGAAAAACTAGAATTCTAATTCTTGACCGCTGTCAACTTGTATAACATAATCTGACATATTGGAAGTTCATTTTTTTGTTTCCTATTAATGAAAGACCATACTGACCTCTGCATATTAGCGCTGTACGAACACTGATTATGATGTCTTAAAATAAAAGGGATGTGATGCCATTAACACATTACCCTCTGCCACTAACACATCGTCAACACAACACACACTGAAATCATTTGATAACTTTATTTTCAGGAGAAGTCAACAGTCACAGGCCTGGAGGAAGGTGAGGGGTCAGCATCCATAATAAGCCTGTGCCTGATGTCTGTGGTGGGTGCATATAGAAAAATGATAAAAAAGCACACATGCAAAGGGGGGAATGAGTGTCCCATTGTGTTTGTAGTTTCCCTGATTGTAAGAGTATGATACGTAAACATTTGGCAGCAGGGCGGCGTAGTGAGCAGGGAGCCCGACATTCACCCAGAGAGCCCAGGTTTGAGCCTGCAAGCCCTTGTGTCGCCCCGTTGAAGTGTCCTTGAGCGAGACACTCAGTCCTATGTAGCTGGGGGGGGCGAAAAGAGGAAAGTATCACATCATTATTATTATGGTAAAGGATGCACAAGAATCCTTTTCGATAATTGTCAGTGATTGCAGCAGAAGAGCCTAAAAAACAAAGAGAATAAAATAGAGAGCCTAAATACCTCTCTGGGCAGATGGAGGGTGGTAGCACAACATTGGGAGGTTCTTCAGTGGCCAGGGTGTCCGGATATGAATCCCCTGTAATGCTGGCATCACCGTATGGTCTAGTTGTCCAGAGAGAGGCCAGTGTCCGGAGGCACAGGAACACAGAGTCTGGCAGGAGAGCCAAGGGTGAGGTGGGAGGAGAAGAGACTCTGGTAAGGAGCCTAACAGAGCTTGAGAGAGGTCAGGGTTTGAGAGCAAGGTGGCAAGGAAGAGGTGAAAAGGATATTTTACATGATGAGGTAAAAGGATGTAAAATAATAGCAAAACATTAGGTGCAGAAAGAAAGAAATGTGGTGCCCCAGAAGTTTGACCTTTTCAACAGTTTTTGGGGAAGCAAAATCCAAAATGTCTGGTAAAACATTCAAGAATAAACTATAGAATATACTGTAGGTCTCTATACAAATTCACCCCATCGGAGCAAGATGAAGCCCTGCTGCCCTTTAAACCAGTTCCTCAAGTAAAGATTAGTGAGAGGGCTGTACAGCCTCGCCCTAGGCTACAGGCCTGTTCATTCTCTTGTCCAAGTCAAACACTCAACAAAAAAGTCGAACTAGAAGTACATTTCCTGGAAAGAACGGAGAGAGAGTGCTTCCTTCTGCCTGAATGGTTGAAAAGCTGAATTCAGTAGTCTAATATTATAAAAATGTGACAACAAATATCACAATTCAATGTCCACCAATCATTTCTATGTGAAAAAAAAAAAACAAAAAGGTTTATTATCCTAGTATTTTAAAGTGGATGGCTCTAGCTGAGACTAGAGGTAGCTCATCATTCAGTATCATTACAGTCATGTCACTACTTTTCTCACTAACGAGTAGTACAACGAATTACTATTTCAGAAATAATATTAGTTACCAATCAGATAAATAAATTGTTGCAACGTTACTTTTATTATCAGCCCTCACATCACATTTAAGTTTAATAAACCAATCTCAATCCCCGGATTCTCGTCATAATTGAAGGACAGGTCACATACTGCGTTAGCTAGCTAGCTTGGGTTAAAGATGGATACGTTTACATTCAGCGTCTGGAAGTATTCCCATTACTTTGATTTTGCCCAGAAGAAAGACGACAAAAAATACTGTTGTCAATCGTAAACTATGCGCAGGTACTAAAAACTAAGATGGTAGTATTTAGTCATCAATCACAGAGGCGCACAGATGAGGTGTTTTTTGAAGGTAAGATTAAACGGATAATAGGAGAGGTTGTAACGAATTACTTCTCCCAGGGAGTAATGCGTAAACTAACTTTTGAAATGAGTAATGGATACACTACATTTTGAGTAACGAGCCCGACACAGATATTAATAACGTGCTAGCTTTCATCATTGGCCGACTAATAAAATGTCGAAATGTGATCAACAGGTCTCAGGCAATTTGAGTGGCGTGACCAAGAGGGCGCTCGGCCGTTGCAGAGCTCTGCGCCCCTCCAGACCTGCGTCAAACGGCTAGAGAGCGCTAGAACAATACCGGAACTAAGATAATGGTGCCTTCAAAATAAAATAGTAAAACATGTCACTCGTGGAAAAAAATAATAATCAATTATCTTCATTCTCTCTTCAAGCCAACGGAAATTTAAAATTTTATGACGGGGGTGTCTGAATCAGATAACAAGACACCATTGGATGTTACCAAGGGGCCGAGGGAGGTTGTGCCATGCTCTGTCACAATTAGGGGCACCTATAAGGAGGACAGGGGCACTAAGTGCAGCCCGTGCTCTGTCTATTCAACAGTACTGGTATTAATGTGGAAGTAACATTTATGAATTGATATAATGAAATGTGTGACTTTCTGGGCACCCTTTCAGCCAGGAAATATTTCAGCCTGGAAATATGATATGTAATGTGATTATTTGACCTATTTGATTAGATTTTGTTTTATTTCTTTTGTTATTTGTGTGATTTGTGTTTGTATTTCTTGAATCTCTTTGTATATTTTTGGCACCTATGTATATATGGCATCTTGTGTAAGCCTATATGATGATTCATATATGCTGTAAAAAAAAAAAAATAATAATTAATTAATTAATTAAAAAAAAAACAAAAAAAAACAGTCATTGAATTTTCATTTACTACTGAGTACTCCTTAATTGCATGCTTTATTTGCACTTTTGCACTTAATATTAGTCAAAAAATGTTGAAACACGTTCAACAATCATGGTTTTATTATGAAGGTGATGAACGGAAGTCTAATTTGTTATTCTAGCTAACTTGACACGTACCCCCTCCAGCATCACCGGCTATCGGCTTTCCGCAGAGCAGTCTCTCAGTACCGCTACGGGAAAGACTGCCTCATCTTTCCTCTAATAACCAGAAGAGTTGGTTTTTAAATCCTGGCGGGTTTAGGATTACCTGGATGTTTTTCTGAATGTGTACAAAGAGAATGAGTTGCAATTCTATCGTAGTTCTTGGTCGAAGATTATTACAGGACAGGCTGCGTTGATTGATGCAGGCGATCAGATGAGTATCCAAGAGTTGACATCCTGTTCCAAGGACACTCACCGGTAATAGTCTGGTATCTTGTCTCTTACCTGGCCACTTGTTGTCTATCAAAACAAGCCATGGTGTTGCAAAATATCTACTTGCTTTTTCTGCAACTGGGCAGCTGCATCCAACTGCGCATTCCCCAGGACTGCTGACTGCGTTTTTTAATTATAAGGACATCCGTCGCTTGGCTGCTATTATTTCAGCCTAGGAAGACTTAAAGTGTCTTTTCTACAATGATCTGGCGGTGGTAAAGTGTGACAAAGATTAAACGAAGTTACCCGGCGTCGCCCTCTAATTGGTTGTCTGTGCGGCACATGATGGCAAATAACGAGCTACAAGTAAGTTTTCCAACTTTTGCTTTCAAGTTACGTTAAGGCTACTCTGTTGGTGTATACAGACCAGATATAGACCAGAGGTTCCTAAACCTCATGTCAAGAACCCCTAAACAGTGCCAGATATAACAGTGCCAGATATAACAGTGCCAGATATAACAGTGCCAGATGCTTACCCTTGTTTACAGCCTATACAGCCAGTTTAGTCAACACTGATTCCTTATGGCAATCTATCATAACGTCTCATCACATTTTTGGTTTCATCAGGCAATACTCTCTCACTATTTACAATGGGTTTTAATATTTTTTTTTTTTTATCAAATATGTTATGTTTTGTGTTGAATACTGTCCTGGAATGTAGTAGTAAATAAACAGCAGTATGTAAACAGCCAACCATATATATTATTATATGTTTGCTTTTTTTCCTTAAAAGACTCTATCTTCACATAATGCACATCAGTTTTATCCTGATTACTATGATGTGTAGCGCGACTTTATATCAGAAAGATTTGTGTCGTCCTAAAAAAGTGAGTAAATTCTGTTCCACAAATTCAAAGGTGGCTAAACTGGGTGGGTTTACCCTCCACATCCTTGATACTACTGATTCAGTTTCCCAAAAGAGCATTTTCTTCCCTCCATTGTTTTGGTCAGCTGACTTCTGGTAGTTGCCCTTAGGTGGAGTCTTGGGTGAGTCGTGGAGGGTGTCACGGTGTCAGAAGCGCGGGTCCCATTTGGAGGGGTTGAGTTACACAACGTTACAGTTACACTGGTGTCAGCCCAGCCCAGCCCAAGACACGGCGGAGGAGGGAAATGTTCAAACTTAAAGGCTGAGTGCCGGTTTAGTTGAACTCAAGCCAGGAGCCGAAACATCAGTCTTGGTTAACAACCCCTGTGGCAAGGTTAAATTTCTACACATAATGGATGAGCCCATGGACTGAAGAAGCTCTTAGCGTGTTCCTCTTATGTATGTACACTAGATATGTGTGTTATTTTGCAAATGCTTGGAGTAGGTACAGATGCACACATAAGAAATGCGCACCATCGACCACTTTTTTCGATTGATGTAGAACTACAAGCAGTTATAACCACAAACCACTGACAGTTGTAGTTCACTGCATCAAGGCCTACACAGTGTGAGAACTGTTACCTGTGTGGTTCAGTACAGCACAGGTCAATCCAGCAGTCAGCAAGTAGTCAAGCACCCTGGGGTATTTTGCACAACCTCAGAATTCAGCTTACTCCAAATGAAGCTCGAGCCTTTACACAAGCTATTTACACTGTCGAATCATTTGTCAAAGCAAGCTGTTATGCTTGAAAACTTTCCGTGACTTCTTCCTTGACATTTAGTAGTTTGCATTTCCATGAATAGGAAGGCTGCCCTCATTGTTTCCTGGAAAACTGCACTCTGGCTGAGGGCAATACAACCCCAAACAGGGTATCAAATCAAGACCTAATATGGGCCATAATGCACAATAAGGTTTTGCATAGCACTTCACAGACACCTACTCTCATAACGTGATTGTAGCATAAAATGAAAGCAAATTGTCACTTTAAAGAATGTCAGGTAAACTTGTCATTGATTGACAAATGATCACACTTTAACCTTCACTGTAACCTCTATACTGTAGAGATATTAAATGAACAGTTTAGCAGGTGCTCCTCTTCTCCTCCTCTTCTCCTCCTCTGACTGGGTGCTCCACCAACAACTATTTTTAATGGACTTATAATAGTAATACTTTTTCCCAAAAAGGGATGCATTGGATTTTGGAAAAGAACGCTTCATATCTAACGGATACATTGAAATACCTCATGAGTAATATACAATTCATTTTTCATATTCTCTGGTCATATAGATGATACATTTAAACATGTTAATGGCCTTTAGCTGAATTAATAAAACCCAAGTTAATAGCCGGGGCCATAATTCAGCCATCACTACGTGGTCTGAGTCATTCATGCGAGTGAGTGAAGGGTTCAGTCATCGTTACTGTAGCCCGCGATAGGGCCACAGACAGGAGGTGAGAGACATCTGATTGAGATCAGTGGGGCATGCTGGTAATGACTATGGGCTAACCTGTGGACGGCGGCGCAGCAGAATAGTTATTGAGCTCGCTTGATTGCTCTCATCCCTGTATTTCTTGCGAATACCTCGTCAAGGCCGTATTGTGGGAGGGGATGACTGCTAGGCTCACTGAGCACAACAATTGCACATGTCCCTGCTGATGGTCTCTATGAAATACTGCTATCTGGCTGTCCCATTTCCTGCCCCTCCTCTACACCCACACCCACCCACCACCCTCCACCCTTCCCGTTCTCTTTTAAACACATTATCCATACTGTCCAGTGGACAGGGGCTGAGTCCATCAGTGTAAATGTAGCTTCACTTTTAGTGCTTTTCTCCTCGCTCGTTCTCATCCCTCCCGCTCTCTCACTGATGTACCTCGCTCTTGCATTCATTGATTTGCTGCCTGTTTGTTTGTTTGTTTGTTTGCCCTCCACTCTCTTAGATAGCTAAATCAAGACTCTTGCTGAGGATGTTAGCTCTGCACTGAGCCGATAACGTAGCAAATGCAGTGGGTACGCACTGTGGCCGTCCTCTCATGAATTCTTTATCTCTGTTGTTTCCTGCAGTTATTATCTATACTTAAAGAGTCGAAGGAGCTGCTGCTCCCTCCCTTAATCATCAGGAGCAAAGGCACCGCTTCTAGCTCTTCACCAAATTACTTTTATTGATCATCCAAGAAAGTGGAAGCAACTCTTTCCATTTCACAAAAACGCACCCACACAGACACCCTCCCAGGCAGAATGTGTTGATGGAGACTCAGACACACATCGGGAAAAAAAAGTCGGAAGAGCAAACACACAGTGCTGCTTGCATCACACACAAAATAACATTTGTAGCTCCAGCTGTCATTGCTGTGGATAATAGGATTAGAAGACTGTGGACTTCTCTGTGTCTTGACCCACAGTGAGGGTCGATTAGTACCCACAGTCACCCACACACACACACACTCACACACACACACACACACAACCCCCCCAACACCCAGTCTCTCGCTCCTGAATCCAGGATTATACTGTGTCTGTCCCTCCCCCAGACAGACCAGTAGACAGCTGTATATGCTGCATGACAGCTATGATGCAAAGACAACGTGACTGTGTTAAAGGGATACCTTGTTGGCATTCCTCTCTGAAACCAATGAGTGCTTGTAGCCCTAAGCTACCTCATTAGGGTGCAGCCAGCAGGACCCATTAGTACCAATGAGGAATGCTAATAATGTTACCAACAGTTTTAACTGAAAGGCTAATACAGAAAAATCCACACAGTCTAAAATTAAAAATATCAAGGTGTCCCCTCAAGCTAGGATAACTCACAAAACGCTGCTCCCCCTCACCCTCACTAAGCCCGGTCCCATTCAGCCTCCCAGCCTGAACACCAGCTGTTACTATGGCAGTCGCCCACTACTACAGCGCTGCCAGGCTGGCAAAGCCCTCAGAGGATTAGTTATGATTACTACCAAACCATGTGAAAAAGGAAGGAAGGACACCAGGAGGACTGGCCAAAGGACGGATAGAGGCACCACTGGTTCGACTGTGTTCAAACTGGTGCTGTGGCCGGCTCGGTTTAGCGTAGGGTGTTTGTCCGCTGGTTGTGCGAGTGCTTTGAAGCACGGTGGGGCTTTAAGGGATTGTGGTATTATTGGATTGAAGAATGTGTTGCTAAGAAGGACAAGTTAGAGAAATAGCATTATGCTGAGGGAGCAACATATTGTACTTCATCTGGCCCTTTAATACTTCTCTCAGTGTGTCTCTGGAAATGAAGGGAGTCGTTTAGTCATCCGGTGTGTTTGCCTCTGTGTAGAAATGGGCATTAATCGGTTGCTACAGTAGCTGTGCAATCCCAGTCAGCACTGAGACTGGACTGATAGCCCCGGGAGTGCTTGTGAAAGCCTCAGTAATAACTGTAGTACAGTTTGTCATCCATTAGGTCCTTTGTCCTCGTGTCACTCATAGAACAATGTGGTAACGGACAAAAGAAAAGAGTTATTTAAAGGCTCAATAGAACAGAGGGGAATTGAATCTAGTGGAATGGAATAGAAAAAGAGAACTAGAGAACAAGTGGAAATATTGCTGTTGCAATTGCAGTTTTTCTTTCTCTTCTGAATTATGCAACCTATATAGACAATAATACAAGACAGCTGAGCAGAGAGACGGCAGCACCTGGCAGGGAGATGCTGAGCTCCTGCAAGCTATGTAGAAAAATGATGTGCAAGGGAGTAACCGGGGAGGACTGAGCATGCTGTTTGAAAAAAGAAACTCAAATTGAGAGAAAAGGGAGAGAGGACCTGGGCCCAGTGACCTGAATGTGGTTACCTGGGGCATTGGAAATGAGTTATCCCACCTCAGTGCTGAGGTCATGTGATAGCCTGTGTGTTGTATTGCGGGAGTGGTGTTGGGTGTAAGAGGAGCACAGACCCGAGGCTTCATGGGAGCAGCGGCCCAGCCGGCCACGATGCCGTCCTCAACAGTGGACTGTCTGTTCTGTCAGCCCGAGGGCCATAAATGTGAGACAGACAGGGAAGGAAAAAACAGCTATTATTATTGGCCTGAATGTCTAACAGGGGAGAGGTAGAGAGAGACATGACTTGGTAGGGGAACTATACAGCCCAAGAACAACCGTACCCTTCAAAATGTAACTCAAACTGAAGGCATTGTTGTTATCAAAGACTCTCAGGCTGAATTGCTGGAACGGTGGGATAGTGAGGCACAAATAGCAGCCAAGTGCCATTGTGAGTCATGCTCTTTACCCCACCGACAACAATGCACAAGAGATTAATGGAGTTGCAACTGGAGGAGGAGTACAAATGTTCTCGAATGAATATGATGCAGTGTCGATAGAGAAAAGACAAACATAAAGAGACAGGAAGAAGCAAAGAGAGATAGAGGGTGCGAAGAGATGTGAGCTGCTTTCTGGTTTAGAGGAAACAGTAAATGGCTGGTAGTTTCAGTACTGAGTCAGTACACCAGCTGAGTTTATAGCCTGTCATCTTCATGACTGCTCATGATTGCTGCTTTATGATTTGTCATGGGTGGTGCAGGACAGTTTTACTGCCACCGTCCTGCTCCTCTCCTTCTGATTTCCTCTCAACCACACAACTACACTACAATAACACTTTAACATAGCTCTAATTTTGGGATAGTTGCGAAATGTAGATGCTATTTTAGCCGGTTGTTTTCCCCGTTGTACCACTCACTTCCCATTAAACCCTGTGATGCACCCAACTCTGAATATAGGTGTCGGACTAGGAATTTCTCCCCGCGGGTTAACTTAGGGCATGTGTGTTTTTGGCACTGTGTAACACCTTATTATACAGTATGCCACAGTAAATTATATCAGCCATAAAATATCGTAGAAATAGCCTGAGTCTCTATGTTTCCAACAACGTATTTTTTATCCATTGCATTGTAGTTTTTGTATTAGTTTGTAATTCACACGTGGCCTTAAAGCTTGAGACGTTGCCTGTACTAATCTCTTGTCCTTCATAATGTTCATTAGTCATTACACTGCTAGTAAAATAAATAACACAGAACTGTAAATAGTGGGGCTGTTTACTTTCCCCCTGTGGTTATAGATGCCCTGCTATCGTAATCAACAGCATCAGTAAAGAGGGATAATCGTCTGCATTACAGAATGGGCCTTTTATCCCCTTCAGCTCTTCTGCCATAATCATTTTTAATCTGCTTTCCATGTCCATTACCATCATGCATGCTCGGCCTTTCCATTACACAGCGGGGCTCCTTCCGCTCTGTGTGTCCCGTCCTGACCCGTGTAGGTGAGTTCAGAGCACGCTGGGAAGTGGAGTGAAGTGTCTCCCGTAAAGCATGTCGGCTGGCCTGTTATCTGCCAGAGTCAGGAGTCGGGCCACAGACACACGGGGAAATCTTAATAACCAGAGGTTTATGAGCCTGTGGTCAATTCTCTGGTCAAATCTTCCGTGGACATCGGTGCCTGATTTACGCAACATCTGAGTTTGGATTTGTCCCAGGGAGTAGGGGATAATAGTAATGAATCAAATCCCGCAGCAGTTGTATCTGCAATTCCTGTGAGCGTGTCTCTTTTTCTTACTCACGTTCTCTTACTCTCTCTCATTCTCTCTTTCTTTCATTTTCCACGTCTTTATCTCTCTTTCACACAAACGTGCGCATGTGCACTCACACACGTACACGTGATCAGACTTATTTCTTTAGTATAACCACATCTTGCGCAATGGCCTGAGTAGGGCATTAGTCACAGCTCTACTACGGCAGATTTCAACCAGCCTGCTGGAAAATCACCCCTGTTACTCTTGTTTTGTTGCTCTATCCTAAGGCTGTGTGTGCGTCTGTGTGTGAGTGTGTGTGTGTGTGTGTGTGTGTGTGCGCACGCACACGAGTGCAGTAACATGTCAGGCCCTGAAACCCAAATCCAAAGCCAATGCTCCCCTCACTTTCATCTTATTCATACATTCATGAAAAAATAAACACGCAGGCCTCAAGCAGAACAGGCAGGGAGGAGGGGTGACAGAGAGGACTAAAGAGGGAGAGGGGAATGTGGGCAGAGTATTGGTATGATGGCAGCTGGTTTTCTCTACCCTAAGCCAGCTTCAGATTCACATGACATCCACCAGCCTGATTGGAAGTGGTAAATAGGGGCTTTTCACTCAGTGTGTAATATGAGTTGGCTCAAATGTGTGTGCTTTTGCGTGCGTTAGTCACCTCTCTGGTCATTGATGAATTCGTCTCTGCAGTTTTGCATCAGCTGCAGGATCCACTTGTGCTGAGCATAGATGCACTGCCATGCTGGGTCCCCTGGAGCGTGCAGGTCAGACAGATACCTACACGTGCACCAACACACCACCCACACAAACAACAGATTGACAAATGAACATCAGAAAAAAAACAACCATAGTATTTCTTGCCATCATGCCCATACCTCTACAAACACTTCACCCTCTTATCCATCCCCACCCATAATCATCCCTCCCAAAGTTTATTTCTCGGGCATCACTGAGTGAGATGTGGGATGTGAGATGAGTCACTCCCTCGGCTGTGGCCTCGATCCCTCTACTGTCATCCTATGAACCCGCTCATTTGATCCTCATTAGGTGGTATCTTTCAAAACTTTAAGCCAGACTCAGACGTGCATTCACGCACGCACGCGCACACACACACACGCGCACACACACACACACACCTCCCACCCTCCATGTAGAGAGTAAACAGGAGCTGAGTGGGCGTTCAGAGCCATGCCTCATGCAGCAGGATGAAAGATGTTGCCGTGTGGTTGAGAGCTGGTCTCTGTGTTCATGACGGATCGGTCTTAACAATAATAAACCGGGAGAAACCACAAGTATGGATGGATAGATGGATTGAGGAAAAAGAGGGGAAGAGAAAGACGAGAAGAGAAAAAAAATAGAAATTGAAACAGAGAGCAGGATGACTAAAAATTGACAGGATAAGTGAACAGCCAGAGGGAAGTGAGAGGCAGAGAATAAAAAGAGGAAGGTGGATAGAGGATGAAGTGCAGGTGAATGATGAGACAGACAAACAGTGCTGGAAACCAAGGGAGTTTGACAAAAGACTGTATCAGATGTATTAAGAGGCTAAAAGATTATGTGATACGTAAAAACTGTGCGCAAAGTGTAAATGTGAGTAATGTGTGAGCACTGTGTGACATCTGTAAAGACTATATGACTTGTAAAGACGGAATGTGTGGAATGTGCAAAGACTGTATGAGATGGCAGCGGTGGGACTGTATGTGTGATGTGTGACGGGACCTGATGTATCTCTTCTGGTCATGCAGTGTTGACGGGGTCTGCAGCAGTTTCTCCAACAGGAGACTCCTCAGAGCTCCAATCCTCGTCTCCACCTCAGCATAGACTACACAGAGCAGGGAAACAAGCATTCACAGTGAGACGACTCAGATTTTTGACAAAGCCAAGAGAAGATTCATTGTTGAAATAAAGGGTTTTTAATTTTACACATTAGTTGAGTTAAAAACCCGTTGGGGAACTCAGTTTACCTTTTTTGAAGACAGGGACCTCGGTATTGCCAAATAGCGATTTGGCTTTCTCGTAGTCATTGATCACCACATCATAATCTCCCTGAGAGAGAAAAGGTAATTCAGTTGATATTGCAATGGCTGGCTAGTACAGGGAAATTATTACAGTCAAACACTAGTTGTAATCAATTATGACAACACTGTGCATTTAAGCCTCTCTAGCACCACCCTCTGGATGACAGATGTCCAAGCTGTGTCTTATAGTGAGTGTGCATACAATGGGGAAATACCACATGAAAAGGATTTGAACTTGGAAATAACTAAATCACAATAACAAAGTCAGCTACACAGACGAGTCATATTAAGTTGAATGCGTTTTTCAAAGCAGCCAACAACTATAAGTTCCAAATAAGCCAAATAGTCTATGTCCGACTTGCAGAGGCATCAGTCATAAAACTGTAAAGTTGTTTAACATAGAAAGGGGTACAGTATGTACATATGGTAAACATGGACAAACTACATTTGCAAAGCTGGTGTTCAAAATTCAAAGCTCACGGTCATAGACGGATACTTGACAGGATTGTTGCTAAACACCACAAAACTACGGCCTCAAAGATTACCACAGAATTAAATCAACACTGAAAAATCTAAATCTGAGACAGTCAACAAAAACTGTATGTTGTCAGCTTCACAAAGCTGGTATTTATGGTGTGGCTGCCATTTGGAAATATCTTGTATCCCAGACCAATGCACAAATACTGTTAAACCTGGTGGTGGACCTGTAATATTGTGGGCGGCAATCTCATGAGAGTCGTTAGGTCTGATGATTGCTCTCCAAGGAATACGAAGCCATTTTACAGGACTAGGTGCACCCTATGGTGCACAACATTGTTCCCTCATGATGATCCCATATTATAAGTTGGTGTCAGTAGTGTGTATGGCTCCGATACACACTACTGACACCAAGATGAATTCAAATGCCTTCCATGGCCTCCATGATCACCAGATCCAAACACTAAACCTTTATGGGAAGTTCTAGAGCACAGAGGGCAAAGTAGATTTCCACCTCCTTCCTCCCTTAAAGAATTGAAGAACGGTCCAATATCCCACTATACACAACTCAGGATTTGGATGACAACATTACAAGCAGGACTGAAGCTGTTCTGAAGGCAAAGGATGGCCATAATTTCTATTAAGATATTCATATATTTTAGGTTGGGTGTTTGTTATTTTGAATACCTCTTGTATGTGTGTGTGTGTGTGTGTGTGTGTGACTGTGAGTCTGTGTATTTTTGCAGCACCTTCTGGATATTGCGTTCAATGTTGAGCGGCAGGTTGAAGAGAAACTTGAAACGCTGCAGGACATTGAGTGCATTGCGTGTGGAGTCAGCTTTGTCCTTCCGCCCCAAGACCTCCTGGAACAGAGTATCTGCAGTATCGCTCGCTCCTAAGAGAGAGACCGAAAGTGGGAGAAAATGAGAAAGGGAGATACTATAAAAATAAACGTTTATACCACATTTCCCTCTTTTTACAGGTCTCTGGTATTCCTCCTGATCTGTATGCTATCTGACCTAGAGACACGAGTAGGAGTAGAGAGACAGAGTTGCTAAGAAGAGGATGACAGCTATCTCTCACTCAGCCAGCTTACTGGACCCTTTGCACGCTATGCACTGGCTTCGTGGGTGGCCTTGGACATGCTGGCAAAAAGAAAAAATCCCAACCAAGTTCTTTTAATCAAAAAAAGACCCCCTGCTCCACTCGCCGTAAAGGAAAAACAGTGTGAGAACGAACAGAGGAATATTTCACATTTTTTACTCCCCACTCTGGGCTCTGACTGACGAGTTGTCGTGAGGTTGACATTCAGTGAGGCCATTTTGTGATTGGCTGATTGGGCTGTGTGTCTGACGTACAGGTTTTCGGGTAGGAGGTGAGCAGTGGCCTGGCCCCACTGGGCTGTGGGCCCCCATGTCTGGGGCTGTGGGGATGAAAGCTGCGTCCGGCTTGGTGGTTTATTTACTCTAGACTCCGGGAAAAGGACCTGCTTATTGACCCTCCATTAGAGGAGTCACATTATCATGTATGAGATGAGAGGGTGGGGACACAGGTTCTGCTGAGGGATCCGCTCTCCAACAGGGGGGGG